>JANSTU010031531.1:0-11975 GCA_027564075.1 Bolitophila hybrida
AAATAATGTTTCATCAACACACGAAATTCGTTTTTTTCCATTGTTTTAATAATAACAAAAGTTGCTTCACTAAAAATTCAATATATCACAAACTAATAGTCCGACAGCTGTGAAAAGTATACACGCATCCTTTGAAGGTTGGTACTATATGAAAACAAAATGGATTTTGTACTAGAGGCGCCCTCTCATAGAAACGATACGAACTTTTCAGCCGACCTATTAATATATTGCTGTAATAATAATTGCTTTAATCTAGATGGTCGAAAGCATCCTTATGACCTTGTCTACGCAATTGATTCTCAACTTTGTTTAGAGCCGCTTGCTCCTCTGCTCTTGTAATGCGCAAGTGGTCGCCCCACTCATGAGAACTGGGTCGTGTTCTGATTCCCATCTCATGCATGAAGGATAATAATGCGTAATTCGTTGAAAGTACATGCAGCAACATGAACTGCGATTTCGACAATAGTAGCGGTGCCACTAACAGATTTTGGTAGCGCTTACTTCTGCTGACTTTTTGAGGCATTTCAACAATAATTCAAACATTTTTCATGTAATTAGACAAGATTCAAGATATTAACCGTACTGGGAAATGGAACAACCCTCCTCAATGACGAGTTCGATAAAGCACCGAATCATTATTATTTCGTATTCTTTATAATTTACTATCAGGATTAGTATTCGTCTGGCTAAAGCCAATTATCATAAACATAAACCCGACCTTTACATGAGAATTCGCAATTTGTTACCTGCACACTGCAGCACAATTTAAAGACCTGTAAAACCTCAACGAAACGTGACTTTAAGTTACAACACAGAGACAAATCGATATACGCTGATCAAGCCGGTTCAAATGAGATTATATATATGCAAATCTTTTGGGGTTTCCACTAATTCTTAATTTCCTTTTCGTTGTAATGTAATATATCTACGTTCATGTTGATTATACATATATGTTACAAAAACAAAATCTTAACATATACGTCGATTTTTTTTTCATTTGTTCATTTAATTTATTGAGGGATTATGATAGTTGGGAAAGGTAAATTTGCATATGGAACTTAATGATGTCCATGTTTTTAGATATATTTTTGCACAATCTTGATATTTATATTTAAAATCGCCATAATAGTACTCATAGGTTCATTTATTCCCGAGTGTAATGAGGAATCTACAGATTTAAAGTGGTACATACTGTCTGGCGGGTATCAAACCAGAGACCTATAGTATCATTTAATGTGACACAGCCTAAAACAATTAGAACATTCTTTGAAATAGCGCTAAAGGTTTTTTTGTGGAATTATAACAATATGTTACCCTAACAAATATACTTTCCAAATCTAAATCGTTTAAAAGTTTTCTTTATAAATGAAATATATTGAATTCAGTAGAACATTATCAGAGTTCTTAGATTAGTGTCACGTTATTTAAATAAATATGTTTTAAAAAATAAACATTGTTATTATTCAAATACACAACACAATTGTATAATGATTTAATATGAAATTAAAATGCATGAAATATAATTTAATTTAAGTTTTCTTGTTTTTTTATTATTAGTTTTTAAGTAATATTGTTAGCAGCTAATGAAACTAAAAATCGAAAAATCACACTTGCAAAAATACATATTAAATCAATAAATTACCAGACGCTTTAGGCTGTTCTTCAAAATATTTCTTGAGATTCTGTTATGTAGTTTTACTTTGAGTTTAAACATCGAAAGTTTTTGGTTAGGTATATATATAACTGAAATAGTTTTGGGTTAAAATAATTTGGCCGTGAAACAAAAATATAATATAATAATTTACAGTTGAGCAGAGAACTTATTGCCATTGTGTCTAATATATTAAAAGTTAGGGACTCTATTTATATTTATAAGAAGATAGACACACATTTCACAACCATGGTAATATAGTATATGTAAATATACTTATAAATTAAATAAGTAATAATAGTATATAGAATAAAGGAACCAATAATTACACGACTCTACAAAAAAAAAACGTTCTTTGTCCTAAAGTTTATCTTATAATTTTCCGTTTAATTACGCACTATTTTTGGTATAAAGTTAGTTATAGTAATAATAAACATTTTTGATTTTTATTAATTTTATCTCATTGGATCCTGTAATCCCTTGTACCGCACACCGGATTCATTGACCATTACGGGTTCACACGACATAACGATTAATTTTATAATACATTCAAACATACCGCGCTGAGCTCTAACACTAACAAGACATCCCCGATGGTTAGGAGTCTTAATGAAGCCTACGAAGCATATTTTGACTATCCTGTTCGGAATCAAGACATGACATGACATCTCCACACAAGCATAATGTAGTTATTGTAAAAGATGTTTGGAAGGTACGCCATTTTAAATTAAACGGTGAATCAAATATAAATGAAATATTAATTTCTATTTCTATATTTCAGGTTGGTATCGAGGTGAGAAAAGGTCTATGAAATTTGCAATACTAAGGATCTGGCGAGAGCCAAAAGAACACGTTACCGACTGCTACTTTTGCATTGTGAATCCAAGTAAAAGACGTAGAGGTAAAAATGCCAAACCTATCGAATATCCTGACATTGAATCTTCTTCTGCTCCAATAGCACACGACTTCACACGACCAGTACCTGAGCCACCGAAAAAAATATCGCAGGAAAAAAGATCATCTCAGTTTTAATATTTCTTAGCTACACCAAAACAACCAAAACACAATCTCATTACTACAGAAGATTTAAACGACTTTATTAGAGATTTAAATTTACCATATATTAAAGCAGATCTTTTAGGCTCTCGCTTAAAACAGTATAATTTGCTTGATGATGTTAATATCACGATCTCAACATTTTTCACAAAAGAAAATTTACTTTGTTAATGCAATTACATAAAAGGAATGTTCGAAGAAATTGGCATACCCTGTATTCCTAGCGAATGGCGTTTATTCATTGACATCTCTACAGAAAGCTTGAAAGCAGTTTCATTAAAGATGTAAATAAATTCCCATCTTTTCCAGTCGCTCACTAACATCTTAAAGAAAATTATGAAAGTGTTAAAATCTTGCTTGAATTTGTAAAGTATTGCGAGTATAACTGGCAGCTGATTGGAGATTAAAATGGTGGGATTTTTAAAGGGACTACAGAGCGTATATACAAAGTATACTCAACGGTCATGGATTGTAAGAACTGAATTTTGTGCCTGAAAGCAAAACGTAAAATATATTCATTGGTTGGTCCGAAATTATACTCCAAAATTTGTAATAATTTCAAAGCAGTCGTTTCTGAATTTTCAGTATATAACAAAGCTGAAAACTACGAAAAGCTAATTGAGGATATGCTGAACAATTTTAAGGCCATGGGCTGCAGTATGTCATTAAAAGTACATATGCTTCATGCTAATTTAGAAACAAGGAGAACGTTTTCATCAAGACATTATGAGCTTCGAACAACGTTATCAAGGACAATACAATGAAAACATGATGGGAGACTATATTTGGGTTTTATTAGGAGAAATTACTTATGAACTTAAATGAAATAGTAAAAGCGTGAACTTTTAAATTATTTTCTACTTTTTTGTAAGTTGTTTTGAGAGTTAAACTTAATAAAAATAATAAACAACGTTATGTGCCAATTTATGAAACCAGGATCTAGCATTTCACTACTGAGCAAGTCGGTAGTTATCTGATTGGACAGCAACCGATGAAAGTCGACCAAAGCGTCCAAAAACACAAAAGTCGGCTGGCAAGGTTATGCCCTCGGTATTTTGGCATGCCCAAGGAATGATATTCATCGACTACCATGAAAAAGGAAAAACCATCAATAGTGAATATTACATACACTCTAATAAATACAGACTTTTACAAAGTGAAAAAATCGACTTTCTAACAAAGTCGTTTCAACTATGTAATGGATACAAAGTTATATTCACTTTGTAAAAAGTAAATATAACTTTGTGTGTAAAGTTGTATGCACTTTGTATACAAAGTATTATTCACTTTGTTCGCATAAACTCGTTAACTTTGTATACAAAGTAAAAAGCCAATATAACTTTGCTATGAACCTGTGCAGCAATTTAAAAAATTGGAACAGAAGTAGATTTATTTTATGATTACTTATTAGAAAAAAACAAACAATTATTTGATTTTGAAAAAGTTATCCATCTTTTTGGGACGTTCCTGGTGGCTGTGATTCATCGTTTTTTTGAAATCATCGATGTCATTGGCTTGGATATTCGTCGACTTCAATTCCCTTTTCACTAGAGCCAAATATCGCTCTATTGGCCGAAGCTACTGACAATTCGGTGGGTTGGCCTCCCGGGGTATGAATGTGATATTATTATTATTGTACCAACCAATCGTCCATTTGATGTAATGACACGAGGCTATAAATCAGTCCAGAAAAAAGTGGAAACACTATGCTTCTGAATAAATGGTAAAAGCTGTTTCTGGAGGCACTCCTTGATATTCCGATATTTATGGAAGTGATGAACGATTGGCTAACATCACCACAACTACAAATTGCCTGCCAAACCAGAAACTTCTTGGGAAACTTGGCGGTTTTTCGTCTTGTAACTTTCCAACACCTCCTCTCTCAGTTTCGTAGTAAAACTCCTGTCCCGGAAGTTGGTTATAGTCTGCCAGCACATACGTTTCATCGTCCATTACGCAACATTTGTATGTCTTCACCAAATCCGATATTAATTTACGGGCACTTCTTTGCGTCTCTGTCCAGAATTTATTGCACCTTATAGCACATCAGGCCTGGATTTTATTCTGCGCTCATCGTATATCACTTTTACTGCAATATTGCGGTTAGAAAACCTTGGATTTTTCTCTATTTCTACCGGAACCTTTTTATGTCGAGATTAAGAGTAGTTTTATACGATTTGATGATTCTCGAGACGGTCGATTGCTCCAATCAAGATATATGGGCATGGATCGTTTGACTCCACTTCGCATTACTGATAAATAGTTTGAACACGATTGTACGAGTTTCTAATTTTGATGGTATTGTGATACTAAGATATATTTCAGAACAAAAAATTCATATGTCAAAAATCAGATAGGTTCATATGATCACTTTGATAAAAAAACGTTTCAAATAATCCAAGTAGTTTCTTAGCTATAGTGGTTTAAAGTTATGCGTTTTTTTCTGTTTGAATATAAAAAGTGTATATAGTGACGATCTGCAGTGCTAGTGTATTTGAAAACGAAGACGCGAAGTCCGGCCACTTCTAACGAACAATTTAACATTCATATGACTTTATAGAGGTACTATTTATTTTAAGTATATTTGGCTTTAGTGGTTCGTTATCGATTCACAAGTCAAATAGAAGGAAAGCCTCGATATCTCTATTCGGATACAACTTATAGCATTTCAACCAGCGAAGAACCTTAATGAGGCTGAAAAGAAGATGAAAAACAGTTTTCCAAAAATACAATTTCCAGTCCGCTAATCAGAGTATTTTTACAATTCTTCGTAATATTTTTGTTTTTATCGATTTTTTTATTTTAAGGATTTTAAATGTCCATATGATTATAGTACTCTGAACAAGTATTTTATTATAAATCTAAAATTTGCATTGCAAACTCGAATTTGAACGGTCAATAACTACGCTATCCGCTCATCCAAACCCTATACGCTTGCTGTACCATTTTTAATAGCTTTCAGTTTATACTTAAAACATCCTCTATAAAATGGAGGTAAGCAATACTTCCTAGGAGCTTTCCGACTGTTTAAAAAAAAATACTTAGCATGTGCTTCTTACGAAGCCTCTCAGGCTGAGTAAGTTGTGATACAAGCAATTTCTTTTTTCGTCTTTAAAATAAACCAACAATTAGTACGATCACTGAAAATAGAAAATTCCTTCAATTCGATTTTACTATAAAACGAGTAATCAATAGATGATTTCAAATGATTCTGGACATTTATTTTATTTGCATTCATCGAACATTTTAAATCTTACCGCTTAATGTTTCCCAAGGGGGTTTTCAAAAGGATAAGAACTGAATCTCTCTAGCTCTCTAAATAAATGTATAAAAGTGATGTCAATTTACATTTAACGTATTCTCGAGCTGGTGAATCTAATATAAAACAAGTTTTTTTACAGTGAACTTGTGTGAATCTATGTAGAATGCATTGATCAAAGCTTCGTCCGTTTTATTCAGATAGGTAAGGACTTGCCAACTGTGATTACGCCAAAAGCATATTTTTTGAAACAAGCAAATGTTCTGATTTGAAATTATACCTATATTTTTTTCGATCCATGCAAGTGTTTTCGAGAAAAACAAATCACTGCAGGGCAAGTGCATATTGTTTGAATAATCCTAAAGTTTTTTTTAAGCCACAATCCGTTATCGTTACTATATAATAATAATTAATTTAATAGTCTACTAAATAAATCAAAACAAAACAAAATGTTTTTAGCTTTTCTACGAATACTCCTCCAAGGTTCTAGATTGCCATTCCAAACGAATGTTTTCATAAAAAATATTCAAACATGATACCTATTTTAGTTATTTTTGGTTACGAGGGTAGATTGAAAAGTTTCCGGAATGGGCAAGAAAACGCAGTAATTGAACAAGTAATTGTTTTTATTTTTCAACATAGTACCCTTGCAGGGCGATACACTTTTCCCAGCGGTGCACCAACTTTTTTAAGCCTTCAGAATAATATGATTTCGGGAACTCTGCAAAAAAAGCTTTAGTGGCTCATTTGACGTAAAGCGCTTGCCTCTGAGCCAAGTCTTCATGTTTGTGAAGAAAACGAAGACGCACGAGGTCAGGTCTGGAGAGTACGGGGGATCCGGCATCACCTCGAAGCCCAATTCAACAAATTTACCCTTGGCGATTCGGGATGAATGGGCCGGCGCGTTGTCGTAGTGGAAGAGCAGACCGTTTCTCTTTCAATATGCCGTTGAATTCATCCAATAAATCGCTGTAGTACTGTCCCGTGATACTTCTTCCCGTCTGCAAACAGTCGATGTGTATCACACCTTGCGAATTCCAAAAAACGGTATATTACGCATTAACAAGGCCAAACACTCTTTCGAAGTGGTCACACGATTTCGCTTGTTGTCCACAGTCAGCAAACGCGGCACACATCGCGTCGACAGCTTCCTCATGCCCAAATGTTTGTACACGCTATTTTGCACACGTTTATATGAGATGGCCGTAATCTCTACTTTTTGGGACGTCCACTGCGTGGTTCATCCTTGGTGCTCGTATGGCCATGTTTGAACTCGATCACCCAGAAACTAATAGTCGAAAATGAAGGTGTGGGTGTGCCATGAACATTCTGCAAAATATCTCGTATCTCCGACGCCGTTTTCAAATCCATCCAGAAATGTTTTTGACTGCACGAAATTCGCTTTTATCCATTTTTGCAAAAGTGCCTGACTTGCTTCACAAGATTGCCTAGTAAAAATACTGAAAGACGAACCTGTATGAAAATTTGACAGCTTTCCTAAAAAAGTTTGGCCTTGACAACCATCAACCATTCACGATACGCGCGCCATCTCTTGCCCATTCCGGAAACATTTCAATATACCCCCGTATTTATCAATATTTATCTGCACAATTTCCTATTTTTATCAGGTATATAATCTTAAGTACGCTATTTTCTTAAGAAAATCATCATAGAAATTTAAACAACCATACCATATTTTTTTTGTGTTATTTTAAAATTATGTAATATAATTTAATTAAAAAAAAATAATTAAATATTATTATATATTAATAGTGTTCTGCTAGGATAGGTACACAGAAAAACTATATATATTCATGCTTCGTTATTTCAGATATTTCATATCAATTTCGCGAGGAAAATTCCATTTTAAGTATAAGTACAAAAAAGGTAAACTAAATTATTGTACGTTATTTTGGAAAGAGACACATTTTTTACCGGAAATAAGTTTAAAATATTTTTTTTTTCGATATTCGAATATAATTATACAATTTAAATTTTAATACTATTTGTTTCGTTTGTTTAATAAAAATATATTTTTTTTTTTTTTAATTTCGCATATGTAACACTCAATTCCGTTATAGCGTTCTTTTCGCTCAAGCATTAATAATAATATATTTTATGGGAGCAGATGCTCAAACATTTGTATAACGGATTGGCGTAAAATGTATATGGTGAATTGTTTTGTGTTTTAAAAAGCCTTTGTCCTTTTTTACAAATAATTTTTTATGCCAGTAGCAGGACCCATATTTTATATGGTTTAAAAACATCTTTAATACACAGGCGCTTTCTTATATGAAACGCACTCTCGAAGACCGAACAATTTTATATTAAATTTCCGATGATATCCAAAAAGGATATTGTTAGGACAAAAACCGGATTTGTGCATCGTGTCTCTTTCTGGTTTTATGGTATTTTGTTTTATATTAGTCAAAATGAATTATTAAATTCACAACAGCTAAATATCTCTCTGAAACCTCTTTATAAGAATATTACTTATTTTCTCTGGTGATCTACGATTTCTTCTACCTATTCGCTCTTTTTTACAAAACTATACTTTCATATTTCATTACCACTCCAGGGCTCAATAAAAATGTAAATCGGGAGAGAGGGTGAGAAAAGTATCACAATCTGATGGTCAATTATTAAGTGAAAATATTATATATGTATATATACAAAAAGCAGCACAATTTTGAGGTTAGCGAAAATTATATTGTAGTCGCCCAAAATTGCCTTGGATTTCAGCATATTTAACTCTGATATAATTAATATGGATACCGACTTCAAATATCGACTTTAAAATGTATACTGATTCGGGAAACACTGAATATTGTCGAAGGTGACCTTTTTGTATTATCTGACATAAATTTACAGAAAATCAAAAAAAATCTACTCAAATCTATTTTACTATGTTGGCTTATTGGCTTATGATAACGTGGTACCAACTATTTTCAGAACAACGTTGCTTTTGTAAAAAATATGAAAATTGATTTTTACTAGTTAAAATGTTTATAGGTATTCGATTTAAACGAGTTTTTCTTTTTATAAAAATCAAGTGCAATATACCCCAAAACCTGCAATAACCATAATAATAATAATAAATAACGCAAACACTTCGCGGCAATTCCGCCCAAGAATGCACACAATAACTTATCCGCATGACATTATTGTCACACCAAAACACGTATTTTTATTATCCGAATTTAAATACAATAATAAAAAAATAAATAAAACGAGAAAAGACGCGCGCACACTAAATCTCACCGGGGCAAAAAATGCTAATGTCTTTCGTTTAAAATGCAAATGACGCCAGAGAGGTCATCTCGCGAGCACCGCCTTTATATGTTACCATGTGTGTGTGTGTGTCTGTTTATATAAATTACATTTTATTCCGACTATAAAGTGTCTTTTAAATAAATATATTAAATTATACTAAACAGGTAAATATTTAATTTGAGATAGTGCTGACGTGCGACAAGAAGTGTTTGCATCTTTTAACGGGCATGAATTAAGATAGTGTCAATTTTATTCGTGTGCAGTTTAATTTGTCGCAGAGCTTTGCTGTGTTTGAATATACGAGTATATGAATAATATATTACTTTTGAATTTTATATTATATGTTATTCCGGCGGAAGTTTTTTTTGCTGACATGACGGTTATTTATGCGCGCATTTAAAGAAATGCATTTTTTTGGAGATGCACGCAGATATAAAATGCGGCTTTTCCGAAAATAGATAAAGCGCCACACGTACGCTCGCATGTTGAGTAACCAACCACACGTTCATTTCGGGGGATTTTCATTGATTTGGGCTCAAAAAAGAAACTGTGTACCATTAAATTTTGTGTGCTTTGTTTATATTTTATGCCCCGAAGAAAACGACATGAATATAAAGAAAACAAGCGGTTTATTTATAAGCTCGCGACCGCAATCTATGGGATTAGCGCTCATTTTAAGATAGCGTGTATGTAATACATAAACTCACAAAATAAACGAATTGTATTATTAGCTCACTCGGATTTTTTACATAAAAACTCACAAATCGCGCAGAGATTCGAAAAAAAATAATTATTTCGGTGTCATAGAACAAAGCCGCTGTGACAAATAACGGTGTAAAGGTGATGACACCGTCATGCGAGGGCACATCGTTTTAGATGCCAAAGAATTTAAATATATGATTTAAATTAAAATACATATATTTTCAAAAAACTATGGGTGGTTTTTCCATACTCTTAAAAAAACACTTCACATAATAATTATTATAAAATTTAAGCAAACAAATCCAAAACAAAAATAATATCCAACACAAAAGAGTATATCTTAGCGCCTGCGATAAATAACACATCGTCTGATATACCTATTTGAAATGCAATAAAACTGCATCCCTGCACTGCACATTTATATAAACAAATCAACGATTATCCACAAGTACCGCTTCTGAAGGGTTATGTTATATAGAGACCGCCGCGCCCATCACTAAATTATTTTCTCATTAACAAACAAAGCATAACCGCTCTCCTATACACAGGTATAGTCTATAACGGTGCGCGCATTCCTTTGTACTTCGAATCTTAAAGAAAGGCTGCTCAGTTAATAAAACCCAGAAATTAACATATATACGTTTTTATGGATCGCTAAACGATTTGTTATATTTTAATTGTGTATTTTGCGTTACGGTGTCAAAAGAACCTCCATAACTTCTACACTCCCAGGCGCAAGAAAAACAAAGATACCTTCGGCAAAGATCATTTATATAATTCATAGATATTTTATTGTTTTATAATGCAAATATATACTCAACACACAGCCAGATAAACTAATAATTATGCGTATGCAGTTTTTCATCATGTGCGTGTGTGTGTTTTACAAGCGGGCTTTTTTCTGCCATCATATAAAGGTAGATAGAGACGAGATTTGATGAGAGCAATGATGGCAAGACGAAGGTAAAGGTTTTTAATGTTATCTGTGTGCCTGTGTTTGTGTGCATCTACCGCGCGCCAATGCAGTGAACCTTTTTTCGGACCCTTTGACTGATCACGTTCGTGCGATTGTGAGATTTACCTGCACACAATATTAGGGATGCATTGATGTATGAGAATGACGTTTTGATGCGTTCGCTTGCGGGCGGGTAAGAATTACAAAGTTTTTTTTTTTTATAATTTGATTTGATGATTTAAATAATGCTCAATGCTTCCTCATCATTTCTAAATTTTGGTTATCAAAATTAATGTTTAAACACCCTAAGGGGATTTTTTTAACGTCTTTGCAAATATGTCGCATTTTACATAGTGTCGATATAATCTCATTCATTCATTTATTCGGATGCGATGTAGCACAACGAATTCAATGACCGAGATGGGTTCACACGACTGGTCAGAACATGTTAATGTGATTTTTTGTGCTGTGCTACTCGTAGTGGAAATTCTGTGCTCTAACATTCACAGCTCATTCAAGATGCAGTGCGAATAAGCATATTTTATGAGATTTCTATACGGACCATGATTTTTTTTGTAAATAGGAAACGGAGAATAAAATTATAAATGTTTCTTCTCGGCATTACATTATTTTATTTTTTTTAAAATAGCTCAATTTTTTTTATATTTTAATATAAAAACTATTATTATTATATTTCATTTATTGATTAAAACGCAAGGAAATGTGTGTTCTTATGCAAAAGATGGTGCTAGACTATATGTCCATAGAGGAGTAAAAAGATAATAATTATAATTATAAATAATTTACATTTTTTAAGAAGTAATTACAAAGTATTATAAAACAAGTATATTATCGTACAATATCGTCACAATAAATTTAAAAAGGTAAAATAAATTTATAAGTGAATTAAGGTAGGATTTCTGGTTAAATATTTTTTTCTTATTGTATCTTTTTCATAAATGTGAAATTTGATGATTATATTTAGAAATCATCAAAAATCTTTTTTTTTTTTTAAATCAACGGGAAAACCCCTACTGACCGTTTATTATCAATGTTTATAAAAAAAATGCTCATCACTA
>JANSTU010031542.1:0-11974 GCA_027564075.1 Bolitophila hybrida
TGCCGGCCGGGATTGAACTGGCGACCTCCCATAAGCCAGGCCAACGCGTTAACCCACTCGGCTATGGCTATGGTTATGGTATGGTATGGTAAACATGTTAATTTCTAAAATGTCACAAAAAAGAACTTGCAGGTAGAGAATATATAACAAATATACCAAAAACTTAAACCATGTTACAGCGATTTTATGAGATTTTCGAGTATGTGTCCAAAGAATAAACATAAAAAAAAACATAAACATAAAAAATAAAGTTCAATATCGTTTTCCCAGTTGTGCTTTAAAATTATCACCGACGTGCCCATATTTTGAAAATTATAGCTATATTACACGGGTTGCGCAAATCGGCTGTCACATATGTGCACATATTTTCATCTGGGATACATATGTGATGACATTACACTGGATGTGACACAATATGTGACAATCTTCTGTGGCGAAATATGTGTCTTTCACAGCCCGTTTACAATAAAATAGTATATTATAAGTAAGATAATTTCGTGTATCACAGAAACGGAGGAAGAGTACTGTACGGTTTGGCATGTGTCACCATGACGACTAATCATGATATTTTGAAAGGCTTTTTTATCATTCAATTTATTTTAAAATGTAATACACGATTCGAAATTTAAGCGGAATAGCTTTAAATATTTTTTTAAAAAAAACGTGTGAATAGTGTTCTTAAATTAATGTTAGGAACGTTTTTAATTTGATTTGTAAATTTGAAATTAACAAATTAAATTCTTCATAAATGCTGTATTATTCCAACTTTAGAATTCATTTATTAGAATTTTTAATAATTCAAGTTACTAATGGACTTCAAAATTGATATTCAGGCAGGCACTAACGTGACATTCCTAATTTACACGAATGAATTAGCATTTTCAATATACCTATCACTTCTCTATAGGTTTTTTTCTCTTCAATTATTCATTCCTTTAAATACAAATATAATAACAAAAAATAATAAATTCTCTTGCCGATTTACGAGTAGGTACGTGCGAGTTTCTTCGTTTTGCGCATTTATTCGTTGAATGCTGTCTGTACTTGGAAATGGTTATTTTGACCTTAGGTGCAATCAACTTATTTTGTGTTGATGCGCTTTTCGGCTCTTCCTTTGTGCTTCAAATTCAAACGATAAAATCGGTATTATAAAATGTCCCACAATTCATTATTTTTTTTTCTTCCTTTGGGTATCTTTATTATTGTTTTAACTGATTTTTAAATTTGAATTTTTATACCTGTATAATATTTTGTTTTTGCACTGGAATTTGATGTTTTTGAAAGTTGTTAGTTTTTGTATATATCTTAATAATGCATTTAATTATTTTATAATATACTATCAATTTTCAGGTTAGTTTTATTAAACCGCTTTTTTCGTATAGAACGTTTAAGTGAAATTAAATGTTTTAACATTTCTATTGTATTATGGTATTTATGATGACAGCAATATTGCTTTATTATTTATTATCATGTTTACAAAATCTGAGTATTACCTTAATTCAGTGCATTAAGTTATTTGAATTGTGAATTGTGTTTTTATTTCTGTTAGGCTCTCAAAATGTTAAGTGCAATCAAAATTAAGAAATATATCTGCGAAATCTTAGAATATATAATTCATCTGAAGCAAAACTTAAGCGATATATGTTGGATCTCTTGCAAAATACACGTCTCACTGTATTTCAACGCGAGTGCTTATAACATCTCGCGTATATTTATTGTGTTTCAGATGATTAAGCGATTACAACAATATGTGGTATACATCTACAACAGATGTTGCTCCATTCACGCGGTTGCATACAAAAAAAACAGATATTTCACCTGCGATGCGTGTCTGTACTGAACCGCGTATTGCTTGTCTGTGTATAAGTTCTGTGTTTTTTTTGCAGAGTTTAACGATGCATGGGAAAATGCAAGATGAAATGCGAATTTCTTCGTTTTCCATGAGAAAACTATGCAGCATTGGGAAAATGTAGAGCGCAATGGATCTTTATTTATATTTACAGTAGGAAAAGTAAAAACGTGTCCGTGTCGATACCTATATTTTTCAACTTGTTGAAATAATTTAATAAGTTATATTTAATATGACTGTTTTTTTATTTATTGATATTATAGACAGATTTTTTTGAACATTAAATTTAATCATTGTTAGAAGATATTCTTCCCTTTTATGGATTATGCATTTTCATCCGTAAGGTTTGATTATGTAAATCACTACCGATATTAATAAAGAGAATAGAAAATATTACCAGTTTAAAAAATCCTACGTCATTTCTGTAATTTAGATCCGTGATATTGTTCATTAATTCTTGATACTTGATATATTTTTCAACTTTTTTAATATTTTAATTTGTTCTTTCCTTTCTTTTGATCCTTGATAAATTATTTATAATTTCTAGTATTTCTGTCTAAGTACCGATGACTGGATGCAGTGTTACAGTTACTATATCTACCATTTTACTATTGGGTTTATTGAACTGAGTTAACTATTTATCTAATAATAAATTATGGTAACACAATACTCACGTTATCAATTTGTTGTTGGTATATGCGACTACAACTTTAAAAATATCCGTATCCTATTGTTTCCTTCATAAATTCAATAACAACATTTTTAAAGGCGCGGCCCAGGTGACAGATAAGGGGGCCTGTAGCGGCTGTAGCGATACAGATACAGTAGAACTTGTGGACGGAGGAGGGCAAACATTCAAGAGATAGGTGGATTCTTTCATAATCCTTGGGTGGGTGTCATCTATACTGTCAAAGACAGGTGATGTGTTGTGTGGAAGTTATCGGAGATTCCACATCTATTCTCTCTGGTGAGGGATTCGGCTTGTTCGTTCCCTGAACCACTGTGTCGTTGCAGCAACGGTCTTCCAACCATAAGGTTATATCGTGGAACAACTCACAAGATTTACTCTAAGGTGTCATACGTACCGTGTTGATAGAGTGTGCTTCCATAAACCAGTCTCTAAAGTGTGTCTATCGGATACCTGGCTACCTCCGATAGTAGCCTAGCCTTGACGATAAATGGGTCTCTGTCACAAACACTAATAATACATCTTTAATTAAACCCACTTTGACAACACCGCATACATAATATATAATAGATAAGACACCTAACACGACAGCAATGAGATCAGTAGTTGACACTGACACTTAACAAACTGTCGCTTCGACCGCACCGACCATACACAGACTTGCCATTCAGACTGCAGGTCCATTCACTTCAGCGGAAAAAGACGCAACCCCGACTAACATCACTCGAGGCAAACCATCAGCCCTCCTCTTCTGGAAAAAGAGAGGAAACCTGGTGGTAAGAAGAGAAGTCGTTGTCAATTTTTTTATCTAATCTTTATTGGTCACAATTTCAGTAATAAAAATAATACACTTCATCAACGGAGGAAGACAAGAAATAATGATAGAATCAGTATATCTTCCGTACGACTCTATACTGTCACCATCGTCCGAGGAACTAGCAGGCTTGGTCACCTACATTGAGCAGTCCAACTTGTACCAGTAGAAGCAAATGCTCAAAAAGCAGCGATACAAACTTTAGAGGTAAAGAACTTCTAGAATTTATATAAAGAACCAACCGTACTTTTATAACATGAGTAAGGAAATAAGCAATTGACCTCAGTCTAGCTACACACCGAATTGGCAATTTTATCGGAAACGAACATTTCGATGTCAGACCACAGAATCATCGAATTCCATTTAAATCATATAAACCCGAGAAAATGTGATTGGGGTCTGTATCGGGATACAGTTTATAATCACAATCTTCATAGGAACATGCCACTCACTGATGATGATCTATAGAGATTAGCCAGTGAGTTTTCAATCATTCAATATAAGCTGCACATTTAGAAAAACACGATCTGAACATAAACCGCTATGGTGGAATAATAGATAACACCAGATAATTTTTGCACGAAACCCAGTAATATTTAAAAGTTTGAGATCTGTGTTTGTCGTTTTTACTGTTATGTACCTTCTCCAGTTTATTATAAAGTATAATTTAAATCAAATCAAATCAACAAATCAACACATAAAACATAACGAAAAGTTGAAAATTACCTTACTTAAAGATTGTAAGAAAATGTCAAATCGTCAGATAGCGAAGGAAATCGATCGCAGAAAAGATTGAGTTGGATTTTTTTTAAATTATCGGATAATAGACAAAAATTAATTAATCGACCGACAATTATACCGAAATTAATTTACAACAAATTAAAAAAAATAAGTGGTTCACTACACTTAATACAGCAAATTGAAGTGCAAGCTAAAAGCCTAGTCGGACTTGCATAATATTGGCATGATATGCTCGCCTAACCAAAGATATTTAGTTCGCGTATTATAAAGATTACCGGCAATACAACAATCAATGCGAATTGAGGGAAGCCATCTCTCATGACCAAATTAAATCGTTCTACGCCAGTTTACCAAGGCGAATTCTTGCGCTAAAACTTATTTTTATGTAAAAACGGGAAGTGTCGCTAACCTTATTTCGTGCACTGTATTTATTATATATTATTCATTAGTATTGCTATATATAATAAATTAAATTATAGTATAGTTATAGTTTTAATATGTGAAGTCAATTTAATTGTTTTTTCTAATATACATTACCTTACAGGAGAAATGTAAAGTTAGTATCTGAATTAATTTTTGGAATAAGTTTTAATCAATGTTTTTGGTTATAATTTGTTTTTTTTTTGTTAGCCTTACCACAATCTAAAAATGCAAATATGTGCAAACTTGCAAATCATCAAAAATCATCCAATTCAAAAAACAAACTTTTTTATTTGATATTCATATGTGGTTCTTAAAGATTTGAAACCATTTTGATAAATTTATACTATATTTAAATATTTCCTGAATTTTTTGTTCATTCAATTAATTTGAGTACTTTAGCAATCGCAGAAGCCAAAGAAAAAATACGGAAAAACCAAACTTCTGTGTCCGTTTCCGTGTAAAACGAGTTTATTGCCACCGACAAAAGAAAATCATTTCTTTGCCCGTGCATCCCGTAATTAATTCTCTGAAATTCCAGGCATTCAACGGGAGCCCGCGGTCGAGCACATCTTGAAGACAAGTGAAGATTGCTCCGCGATGATAAATGCGTTTTCGTGCATCCGCAAGCAAACGGCTATTTTTAGAACTGGCTGCGCGCGCAGATAATTTATGCGGTCACTTAGTCATGTTCTTCGGCACAAGAAATTTCAAAGTACGAGTATGTGTTGGTGTGTGTGGGAATGTTCGTCTTCACAGAGGTACGTACGTTGCGATCACGATTGCCATTTACGGAGGTACATAATTATAAACGAACGAACTCACAGGCTAAAAATAAACGTTCCACAGTTATTTTCGGAAATTCCACTCCATAAATTACTGCGTTCAATATCAGACGCATACTTTCTTAACGAAGATTAACACAACAACAATACTATTTAAATCTTGCATTAAAGTATTTGTTATTACCATATATACAATAAAATATGTATATCTCTCAGAGAATGGCAAATGCTTTGAAAAATCAACAATTCGCACAAATCGCCAAATCTCCGAAAAGTGGCGTCCAAAAATAGACGACTCATCATCGCACGACAGAATGACGAGGCTATAACGTTAAATATATACGCGCGCGTACATCCATCACAACAAAGCAGAGAAGATGATCGTAAAGACGACAACGAAGACTGATCATGATCTTTGTATATATTAGGTAACATATATTAGAACTATAAATATCTCTACAATATAACAATTATACCAAAAATGGATTCTAATTCCAGATAGAAGACATGCGCGCAAGCAGAAATCAGCAATAATGTATTATGTTTTCTTGGTTGATTGCTTATATTAAAGCTTACTTATACCACTATTTGACGTCAGAGATGACAAAATAATGTACATAATATTGTAATGATTTAGTCTGTGACGGCATTCGCGTGTTTGTGTATGTCTTCTGCTGTGTACCATTGTACATACTATTTATTGTCAAGAGTGAATGCGGAATTTTTTGAGACTGTCTCAATTGTTGGCTGTTCGCATTAGAGCAATAAGTGCTGGAATTTGTTTTTCAATCGCTCATGCTTGTTATTATTATTATACATAATTGCTTGTTTACCGTTTGGTTAAGCATGTCGCGCCTGCCGAATCAACAGTTGTGCTTACGCACGGTCGCGCGCAGGTGATGAGATACGATTGCGTGCGCTAAATCTTCGCGATGATCGATGGTATTGTATTTAGTATACGTAACACTAACGAAATGCTGAAGATCTCCCAGGAATGTTGATGATTATTGTATAAGTTTGGAATTATGTCATTATTTACATTAATTCGTCTGTTCGTCTGTGCAATGTTAAATGACTGTGGAGATATGGGTTTATATATTTTTTAATTTATGTGTTTATATTGGGGCAATGCATTTAAGATTGTTAAACATATGGAATTTGAAATTAAAGTAACGAGATAGAGGGAGAGATAGATATCTAAATTCGTCAGATAATAAATATTTAAACGCATATATCATTTCGGTAGCATTATGTTGAAACCTGAGTGGAAATGAAGAAGGTTCGTGAAATATATAATTATTAATAGACGTTTTTTAGTATTTACATTACATAACTTTTTTGAATTATATATCAATTATGTATTTATTGTTTTAGTATATTGAAAAGTTAAGTTTTCCAGAGGGTGTTTAATTTTCGAATC
The DNA here is from genome assembly GCA_027564075.1 of Bolitophila hybrida. Classification (NCBI taxonomy): domain Eukaryota; kingdom Metazoa; phylum Arthropoda; class Insecta; order Diptera; family Mycetophilidae; genus Bolitophila; species Bolitophila hybrida. The sequence continues at coordinate 6,718 of JANSTU010031542.1, forward strand.
TGGGCTTGACATTAAATTCTTGATCGAAATTCTCGAGTTCTGAGACTATATATCTAAATTATGAAGACTAAGAAGTGCGCTTGGTGGAACTTCACAGAAAATCATATAACCTTTTTGCAGAGCCATTTATATCATAATCTGCAAAACAGAGTGTTTCAATAGGAATGCTAGGAGATAGTAGATAGTATATGTTCAGTAAGTAAAGCGTAGGTGCTAGATCTGACTCTTGGGGAACACAATCATCGTTAACTTTTACTTAAAAGCTTCGACTTCGTCACATGAAAAGCTTATGTATGAGTCCCTTAATTCACACCATATCCAAAGCTTCAAAGTATAGACTGTAAATAATTGTTGACGTCGTTTTATACTATACTATATAAGATCTAAGAGAAGTGTAGAATGGAATTAAAAATTTGGTAGAATTCGGTTTTCTTCACAAAAGCCTTTAAGCTTGGCCATGTATTAAAAACTCAAAGACTTTGATTATAGAAGAGAGGACAAATATAATAAATGTGTGTGATGACATCATGGAAAGATGGAATACGATTGTTACCTGCTTATTTTATTGTTATGCTAGTGGTTGATGAAGTATTAAATGAGTGCGCCATTTTTTTTTAAAATAATGAATAGGTTTGCACCTAATGGTTTAATTTTAGTTTTAAGTTTAGTACGTAAGTTAGTGTTAGTTCTCGTCGGAAGACGCGCAAGGTAAAAAAAAGAAGACAAAGAAAAAAATGGAGTGGAGTTTGGAATACTAAAGATAGTGGACATGTAAAAAATATTGCGAGAGAGAGAGAGAGGCAAGAGAGAGACAGAGATAGAAGACAGAGAGGCGACTGCTCAAAACGAGGATGCAACACTAACTGAACGCTAATAATAAACCATTCGGCCTCTATTTATAACAAAATCTCTGTACCTAATTAGTACTCTCAGGTAGATGGTGCAAACTGTTCATTTCAACTTTTTATTAAAAATATATAATAAATATAATTTAACATTAATTATAATTATATATAAATATATATACATATACATTTCTTTTTTGTTTATGTTGACTAAATAAAATAATATGACTTGTTCACGCGCAAATCGGACCTTTTTAATAACCGTTTCTTCATCGCCAAACATTTTTTTTAATTCAAAAACAGAAAGTACTAAGAAAAAAATATTTTAAATAAAAAAGGTTTTCGAACTTATATTAGTTGAAACAAATATTTGTGTTGCAATTTTGTTGTATTTTTAAAGATATTTCTTGGCCCAAATATATTTAAAATCTTACAATCTTTGCCTAAGAAAGGTTGAATGTTGTTACTTCAGTTTTTAAATATTTTTAATGTTAAATTTATGATTATTATTTATATTTAGTAAAAAGTTTTATCGAAATAAGGCCATATAGAAAAAAACGTTTCGAGTATTTGGTATAAATAGATGCCGATTGGTGATTGAGCGCTCATTCTGTGTCAGTCAGCCGTTTAGAGCTTACGTGTGTTAGACACGCTCCTTAAAGAAAAGGCAAAAACAATAAAATTAAGTAATCAAAAAAAAATCTTCATGGCGAGTATATATTACGTTTAGCTAATATTAGGAATATTTTACATAAATGGGTAAATAAACCATTTTAATTATTGTATTATTATGTATTATATGACTTAAGTTGGAGTTTTCAGCCTCTCATTGTACGTTAATGAAGAAAGATGACTTCTTATAACCGTTAAAGTCAGTACGAGGAACGAGGAATGACTATGCAATTATTAAGACTATATATAGGACCTCTGGTAATCATATCGAAGTACTAAATATAATGGTGACAGCCTGTTTTGTTGTTCATATAGTGATTTGTTTAGACAATATTATATTTACCGCGATTTTTCACGAAATCGATAATCTGTTACCCCAAAAACACGTCTCGTCTGCTCCGCCAGTACCAGGGCTAGTAAGTTTGAATTACGAGGGTACAAGAATTATTGTGTCGTCAAATGTCGCGACGGCTGCAAAAAATCGGAAGTCGGGTGACACAAACGCCGACAGCAAAAAATCAGTGACACATTTCTCGCCAATGTGACAGAGTTTCCAACTTTTGGCATCAGACAATTTGATGAGTCGTCAGTCAAACAACAGCAATAAGATACAGTTTTCTACTGTGATCGACTTGTCGGTAGAAATATCTTTCTAGTCGGCTGTCGGAGTCAATGTTTTAAAACCGATACACTGAAGTGGCAGTTTTTATCGAATTTTGATAGCGACAAAATATATGCGTATTAGTTAAAAATAGTGTTTTTTACATTCGGAAAATTTGTCAAGTAAACAGACTATTTGTATATGAACTATAAACGCATTTAATGTAGGTAAAAAAAGAAAACAGCAACACAAAAAAGAAAAATAATTGGCAGTGTTCTATCTAAAAAAAACTGCTATGTCATTATATGCACGCGCAGATCTGTAGCCACCAAACACTCCTAAATTCCTTATGTTCACATTTATACTCCTCCGGACGCATATTATTGATATAAAAACATGTGCGAAAACATGACCTATAAAAACCACTGACGTACGTATCATCTTGAATTTACATAATTCCGCCGGTCACATTCCGCATAACAAAAACCAACAAAACTTTTTCAAGCATATTGTGTATTTTCCACATACATTCCACATTGAATAATATAGAAAAAAACTTATCTAACTCAGATCTCAAAAGAAAAAACTGTTTACAAATGGCGCGCGCGCATAACCGAATCGTTAAAAGGCCATCTTCTGCACAACATTTCGCTCCTCAGGTATACATACAATTATACGTATATATATTTATGTATATTATTTGTACAAACCACTATTTCGCCAAATTTCAGGATTTCCCCAAAACAACATTTCTTTTCAATTGACGTCACGCGTCTTGCTGGATACGATCAAGTGCTTATTATAATTATATATATGTTTGAATGTTTGCGCGCGTGTGTGTGTGTGTGTGTTACTTCTTCTCTTCGATGCTGGACGAAGAGCATGCACGGTCGATAATAATATAAGGTGCGAAGCAGCCGACACACGCGATGATGTATGTATGCACGATGAACTGATTATACATTTCTTGTGGAATTTAACAATTTTGTGTGTCGTGTACGGCAATGCGGCGCCACAAGACGTGTAACAGTACGTTTGCAGAAGCCAGCCACATATTCCGAGCGATGATCATTTCAAATTGGTGCGAAATATTTATCGTTCATTTAATCAGTGTCATTTCTCTGAAGATGTCTATTAATAAATCGCATAATTTATGCAAGTTCGAGCGTAGAGCTACCGGCGTTCTCGCATAAATCACGTATTTTCTCTGCGACCTTTACCAAAGGCCAAGTATGAGCAAGCTCGCAAGCCCCGTAAGATATTTCTTGACACCGTGTTTATGATGATGATCTTGCATTTATTTATGCATGCTCAAACAGTGTGATTGAGCTGGCCATCGTATCGTCGGACACACGGGAATCAATGACGTACATATGATTATAAATATATATGTTATACGCGGTCGAGGGCATATATTCGTATATTATATGCTTAAATGAAGCGATGGAATTTGATATATTTGGGCGTAGGCCGTTCTTTTGTAAATGTGACGCATTGCGAGGCGGTTATTGACTTTGATAGTCATTGAACGAAATCAATATATGCACATTCATGGGCAGCTTTTGCTTAAAGGTTAAGGTGACGATGTGCCACTGAAGAAAGTGAAACATTTCGTGATGGGCTCGTCATAACTATATGAAAAGAGTTCGGATGAGAAAGGTTTTAATTTTAAAGCACAACTGGGAAAGCGATATTGAACTTTATTTTTTAATTGTAGTATTAAATTTATTCTTTTGACACATACTCGAAAATCTCATAAAACCGCTGTAACATTTTTAAAGTTTTTGGTATATTTGTTATATATTCTATACCTGCAAGTTCTTTTTTGTAACATTTTAGAAATTAACATGTTTATAAAATGTCTAGAATAATAGATTTCTATCATATAAAAAAGATAAATCAAATCAGGCTACCCTTAAGGAGATAGTGCAAAAAGTTAATTTTGTATAGTTACTTAGTCTCAGATGGTCCATACCTCGGATCAATCTTTTGAAGTTTGTTTGATGTGTTGATCTGAGCTCTATTTCCTTTACTCGTAGTGATGTATTAAAATCCATTTGAGCATTAATGTGAATAAGAGCAAAAGAGCTGGCCAGATTCCACCACTGTTTTTATGTAAATGTGCTGAGTCTCTTGCTGAGCCTCTTCATCTGTCCCTTTCATCCGGCATCTTTCCAGATCGTTAGAAGTCATATTAAAAAGTGTAACCAGAAGTGATATTTCAAACTACAGAGGGGAGCTATATTGCCTATTTATACATAAACTCTTTAAGTCTTTAGTCTGCGATGTGATGACTTCTCAACTTAACAGGACAATATCGGTTAATCAGCATGGCTGTATGGCCGGTCGATCTACTTCGACAAATTTGGTAGAGTTGACCAACTATGCTATTGATATGATGGATTCTGGCTCGCAAGTAGATGTACATAACATTAATTTTAGCAAAGCTTTCGATAGACTACGTCACAGTTAACTTATTCGAAAATTGCGTGAAATTAGGTTGGATTATATTTGAGCGATCGTACACAGTATGTGAAATTTGGTCAGTGGAGAGCTCGTTTGTTTACAGTGCGATTAGGAGTGCCGCAGGCCACTGTTTTCAATAACTCGAAATGATGATTTGAAAATATTCATTAGAGTCGAAAGGGTATCTGATTGGTGCGAGAGGAATTGTCTTCCTTTAAATATTGGTAAATGTAAAATAATGACCATTCATCTATTAAATTTGATTTCTCAGTGAATGACATTTCCTTCCTTGATTTAGGTGTTCTATTTGATGAAAAGTTGTCGTTCAGCAAATATATTAACGCAACGATTGCAAAGGCATACTCCAAGCTCGGTTTCATGAAGATAATCTTCGCTGAATTCGTAGACACCAAAATCACATAAACCATAGCTGAGTGGGTTAACGCGTTGGCTGGAGGTCTCCGGATCGATCTCGGCCGGCAGACAATTTTTCGAATTTAGCACTTTAATTCAGTAGGTCGCTCTTGCTATTCATAGCCTATTTCTGAAAAAGGTTATTGTTTTTGATTAACGGAACATTAATTTCGTGAATTAATATATACACACGCACCCTGTATAGAACAATAAGTGTATGATGGCGTTGATGATTCACGATTCCGAATATAAATAGCAA
>JANSTU010031553.1:0-11971 GCA_027564075.1 Bolitophila hybrida
ATACAGGGTGCGTGTGTATATGTTAATTGATGGCATTAATGTTCCGTTATTCCAAATCAATAACCTATTTCAGAAATGGGCTATTAATAGCAAGAGGAACTTCCCATAAACCAGGCCAAAGCGATAACCCACTCGGCTATGGCTATGGTTTACGGTAATAATAAAATCTAAAATAATTCGTACAAATAAAAGCTATTTTTAATAAAAAAAAACTGTCTAGCGCGAAAAAAGAAATAATTGCTTCTTGTTGGTCCTCGCCAATTTGTTATAGATATACGAGGTTTGTTTGATAAGTATCCGAATTAGAAGCTAAAAGGCGTTTCTGAGCAAAATTCTGTATACCAGTACAATTTGCATTTAATTTATCGTGCAGGATATTGTGACAAGCCTACCATCTTAGCTATTTTGCAAACCTTCAATAGACGATCCGCCAATACGATATCGTGGATTTTATTCACGTTTTCTCCGTGGTAACTGTTTTTGGAGCACCAGGACGTTCCTCGTCAAAAACAAATGTTCGGCCACGACGAAACTCTGCGAACCAACGATAAACGGTTGACCGACATGGAGAGAAGTCCCCATAGACAGAATCGAGTATTGGTTTGATCTCCTCACACGTTTTACCGCTCAAAAGCAAGAATCGGGTAACAGAACGATATTGCTCTTTTTCCATAGTTACAAAAAACTCCAAACACGTCGTACTCAAATGACTGTCAAAATCAAACTAAGCCTCGGGGACTTCCATACATTTTTGACAGATGCCCTAAAAATGATTGTACTAAAAAGTGTACACAATTTTTGATCAGAAAATCCATCTGGCTTCAAATCCGGATACCTCGTATATGAAAAAATGAGTATATCTTGTCATTGTTCCTAATGATATGTATCTTTCGTCTGTAAACATTTTTTTTTTTTTGCATTTTTGAAAATATTTGAATAACACACATACACAGTAACTTTTGAAATAATTACAGTTCTGTACTGATGAGTTCTGTGAGTAAACGAGAAATGCATTTCTTTAGCATAAATCGGTTAAAATTTTGCTCTGCTGACTTGTCATTAATATATTTTCCAGAAAGGGAAAATCTTAATGTTTAAAATACACATAGTCAGGTTCTTCGAAAGATAGAAACCATTTCGAATACTATAGGCAAGTCCATGGTTACCTGAATACAACTAGATCGTATGAAAATAAATACTAATTGGAGGAAATGTTACTTTTTCTTCAAAAAATGACAGCCAGCAGTAGATTTATAGGCTAATTTTGTCTCAAATATCGGTTTTATGGTTTTTGGGGCGAATTTGTAACCTGCTCATATTTCAACCAGGACAGAATTGTAGTCCAGTTTATTATAAACAACAGTTTGAACCAAGCGACGTGTGGTATTCGAAATTGAAGGGTATCGATTTGCGTGCGTAGAAAAAGTTCTCTCTTTGATGTAAATCATAGTAATTTTCCTGATGGGTTTTGGCCAACACATTTCCATGTTTTCAAGTTGTGCCGTCTCAGTAAGATAAATATTCCACCAACACGAGAGTTTTTGTAAATTAAACATTCTGCAGTGGCGAAGGTAAAGTTTCACAAATGGATGACCAGATCGACATTTATACTGTTTTATACTGTTTGTTTGTTTGAAATGCTAATGACATTGAAGCATCCAAAAATTTGCGGTTGGCCACCAGGCTATTGAAAATATCCAATTTACTAACCGAAACACTAGTGTACTAAAAATAATTAAGTATGTGTGGTTGGTTGTAATTAACGCATGTCCTAAGCAGCATAATGTGAAGAATCCATAACTGGTCCGCTGGTCACACTTAGATTAGACTTAGATTAACTTATTTTAACAAGGTTCTATTTATATTTTTTAAATACAATACTTCCAACAAACGATATGAATTAATTTAAACAAAATCACAAAAATGCATATAAATATTAAATAATTATTATCTCATGCCACCCTGAAAGCGCCGATACTTTGATGGATACTTTTTCTCGGTCTCCGCCAAAACGGGTTTATGTGCAACATGCAGGATTTCCCAAAGCATTTTTCCATTGCTTTGACTAGTCAGCAATGTTCCCAATTCCTCCTATAAAAAACATAATTCAATAAGAAAAATAAATCAAAATTGTATAATATATTCATACCTGACTCATCTTTAACAGCTCCTTGAGTCCACTAACTTTGCGCATGATAAGCATAACATTTTTTGCAGTAACACCAGGCAGTTTAAGCAAAAAATCATGTACATTCGGATTGATCTTGTCGACGAGATTTTCGAGATCGGCGGGTGCTTCATTTGCATCACGAGAAATTGCTAGATCAATATCTGGCTCGGCTCGACCCTGCTTAAGTTCCTCAAAAAGCTGTGCAGTGGCGTACGGGCTCGGTGACCAGACGAGACGTAATCGTGGAAAGTACAGCGTAAGCAATTGCAATTTCTGTGTTATGTCCACATTTGAGCCCGACTCACCGGAGACCATATAGTGACCCTGCAAATGGAATTGTTTGTTTTGATCGAATTCGATCAGCAGAATGGGTTTTTGATAGTGACGCGTCATCTGTACACACTGATTGTACAAACGACCAGAGTTCAGTGAACCAATCAAATCGGAAATGGATTTTCGTTCAACGCAGATGTCCGGTGTTAGGATATAATCGCCGATCTAACAGAGAAGATCGATTTAAATAGATTGATCGAAAGATTAGATTATTGTAAATATACCGATATTGTTACTGGGACCACCTCAATGCCGCGTTTGTGGATCAAGCATGGTAGATCCGAACGAAACTCTCGCATGTCTACAATAATTTTTGCAACAGTTCCAGCTGCAACATCAGCTTGACCACCGGCTTGACGCGTGTTTTCTTCATCTGGCGCTTTCTTATGTGCCAACAACATCGAATCATCTGTTTTACCGTCCTGATACTCGGGAACGACCATTTTCTAAAAAGTTAAAAAAGGGCTTTAGATAACGTTTCTAGTTTTTTGACTATTTACTTATGTACACTTTTTGTGTCGATCAGCAGTTCAAAAGCTTGTTTCTCGCGTCTTAAGTTTGTGAGGTATGATTGTTCCTCAACGGTCTGTGAGTGCACGAGAAAGAACACCTTAAGACGATCACGTGGCTGACGACGCTGCTTAGCCTCGAATACCTCAATCTGTCGAATAGCCGTCACATTGCAGTGGTACATGATCACGTAGGCCGGATTAATTTCATTCAATGTCTGATCAAGACTTATATGTCCTTCTTCACAGTTCTTGAACGTCTGGATGCGAACAACTGGGGCGGAGGTAGTATTTAGCAATTGTGTTATGTCCAGGTTATCCAACTAAACGCGGAATTTATCAGTTTGTTGTCTATATTCTGTTTGAATATTTGATATACATACCTCGGCAAAAGTCTCAAAAGCAGCACTACTCATTTCTGACACATCAAAGATACTCTCATTCGATATCGAAACATTTGCTTTCTTTCCCAACGATTGAGTCATAGTAAGATTATACGAGCTCTGGTACAGTTCATCTTCGGTATTATCATCTTTGGTAAACAACGAAAAATCATCCTTCTGACTATTATTCGTTGCACTAAGCAATGATTCCTCCAGGTCCTTAGAGTTGGCAGCAGCTGCAGCATCGGCCTTTCGCTTAGCAATACGATCCCTTAGAAAATTTCTGCTTCCCGTTGTGCTAGACGTGTCTGCCACTTTAGTAGTCTTCACATTTGTCTCTGTCGTTTTTGGTTTGATCGTAGGCACTGCCACCGATGGAACTGCAAATTGCACCTCACCATCATGTGACTTTACTGATCGATAAGCTTCCGATAACTTTTTTACAGGAACTTCATTCTTCATGGCTGTATAGAATAGATATCGTTCTCCACCTTGCGTTAGATACTGATTTAATTGATAACACGTGCGTGAATCTTGACACAATATCAGTACCTTAACCGGTTCGGAGAGAATGTTCGGTTTAAATTCTATGGACTGTCGTATATTGGCTGGAATCTCAACACGTAGAATCTCTGATAAGACTTTCCATTTTGGACATGGTTCTGGTTCGAATTCTATAATAAAAAGCGTATGTTTAAAATCTACAAAGATGAGCCTGGAATTAGTACCTTCTTCACTATTAAATATGCGATCTCTACAGCATTTGAACATCTGATCGGCAGCATCCAGAAGTGTCCAACCGGAATTGTTCATAGCATATGCTGTGCTACGGTACTCCTTCATCTTTACAAAAAGTGATACGGAATCACTGTAAATCGTTGATCTACAAAGAACTGGTCAGATTATAGTATAGATATTAAATAAATAAATACGTACATCATAAGACTGCGCAAGGACTTCAGATCCGTGATAAGAAGCTTTGTTTGACTACTCAGCTGATGCCATATAGTGTCCAGTTGTGCCTGTAGTATCTTATGAAATCTCTTCGTAACACAATTCTCAACGGTAACTTCTTGCAGATCAACAAATCGATTCAAACGTTTCACCTCCTGAACCAGATAGTTCATTATGTCCAGAATATGCGTTTGAATTTGTGTCATACGCACGGTCATCGGTACATGCAATTCAATAACCTGTGGATCGAATGGACGCAGTGACTTCTGTACGGTCGCATGAAACCTTGGCCATATAAAGAGTTCTCTAACAAAAATGCTTCGCATAACCTTCTCAACGTGCCCGTAACCATACGTAAAAGACTCGGCACTGCTGCTGAACGCCTTCACAAAACCAGTTTTATTGTGCTGTCTGTAGAGTCGCAACGCAAACGCTTCCTGACATGATTCGACAATTTTATGGGCATGCATTACAACGATGCCGGTTATCAGGCCAATAGGTATGCGTTGTTTGAGAAGATCAACCACAAGAATACGTGTTGTGATAAACTGAATGCCACCCATTAGGTAGATTTGTTCGCGTTCCTTGGCATTCGATGAGGACTCATACACAAATTTTGGATCCAGCAGAGATTTGTAGTATTTTTCTTCGTAATCAGCACAGTTGATGACCAGCACCAGATTGCCGGGATCAGAATGAGCTCGCAATAAGTTTACCACAACGGAGTCGTATGGAATGCCTCTAAAAAAAGGATTCGTTAATTGAATTTTGTTCAATAAGAGATTTTTAAATACTAACTTTGCACAGACGACCAATCCATCCATATATATAAGGTCCAAGAACATTTGTTTCTGAAACGGCAACATGGCAACACCCTGACTGGCTAGAAACTCTTCGGCTCCGGTAGCGTCACCCATCTGTTGTTCGAGTTTTCTATCGGGGTCATCTGGTGGAGGCACAATCTCTTCAGCCGCAAACAGGGTGTTGCCAGCATCAGTGGAAGACGACGATTGAGACATATTTTAAAATAATGCTACTACAGCGTTGAATATAATATTAGCGGCTGCTTTAAAGGTGGATCGTACAGCTGGTTTTGTTGTGGATCTACTATTTTCCTGGTGGCGAGATTCTGAAGAAAAAAAATGGGATATCAATATTTGGATTATTTTAGTAACATTTGTACGTACCTTGAAGTGGAGAAAGACCAATGGTTCGCTGTAAAACAGTTAGATAGAATGTACAGTTACCGTAGTTGTTGTAGCAATAAACACCAACGTAGAATGGCCGAGGATAGCTGCAAAAAAAAACTATAAATACAAAATTAATTTTGATTATAATAAAAATACCTTTCTGCAATGGTAAGATCTTCTGAACCACAGCTGCATGCACTGATGTCGTGGTTGTCAAGCTCGTATGTGGGTGCTGGTTTGCTGGATATATACAAATCAGGATCTCCAAGTCTAAAAAAAAACAAAAACAAAACATGATTCAGAAAAGATTCAATTTTTTTTCTCAATTACCTCGGCTCTAGCAGAATCCGTATCTCGCCAGGCTCAACAACGGACGTATAAAAGTACGCAGCCGGTCGGACCCTACCCTTGCCGTCCAGAAGCACAACACTATTGGGAAAATCGTCACGTACGTACTCGACAAAAGAGGCTATGAGCTTTTCGGTAGTGGCAAATATTAAACTAATTGCCTAAACACAGGAAATTCTGAAATTAGTGTTATTTAAATGTCGAATGTACGCGCAATCTTTGTATGGAATAGATATCGTGTTGAATTTAGAGATAATACGTCTATATAGCTTACCACTATTAGAATTGAGACCCTGTAATCCATTGCCTGGTTCAGTAGCTATTATATATCTAGTAGTTTGAGTGCAATCTTAATTTACAGGCAAGCAAATATTCAATTTTGCTGCAAAATGCAATGCAGCAACAACATTACAATAATTAAATCAAATAACTTTAATTTAAATGCAATTGTCTCTTTCTTCTCTTCTCTCTGTCAAGTGCTTTCGTACTTCGTGTGTGATGAGCTTTATAAATGGGTATGTTTAATGTACGTTTCGAAATTCAGAAAATTATCAAAATGTTAAAACAAAACTTATTGTTTGTAAAAAAAAGTTTCGGGCGTGTGGATTTTGCGCACTCTGAAAAAACTGTTTACTACAGCAACTTAATGGTTAATAAACGAACTTTTTGCATAAATGTCTTTAGAAAAAGACACAAATACAGCATAAGTGGATTATTCTGAAGTAGTTGTTGTTAAAACATTAAAAAACAATTAAAATAATATTGTATATTTAGGAACAATTTATCATTAAATCATAAATATGTATTAGAAATACAGTATAAATTTCACAAAATATATATTTAACTCATAATACCATTAGATATTCGTATTCTTCACAAACACTAAATCTAAATAAATGTATTTCAGGAATATCAAAATATAGATTTTAGCACCAATTTCGACTTTATTTTATATTCTTCTTAAACATTTACATCGCCACAAAACTTGATATATTAGATTTAAGAGTTAAATCAATGCACATGCGTCAGAAGTAAAAATATATTATGTGACATTGAATTCAAAATGCCAAAAAATAAAAGCAAATACAACCTTGACTGACCAACAGAAACATCGTGGACAGAATTGTGACAATGTCGATGAAATCAAAATTAATTTGGAGAATATTTTCAAGAAGAGGATTTTTGGTTGTTTAGCGATTAGCTTTCCTGAGCCAGAATAGTTCAGTGGTGAAAACCGCTAAATAATTTCGACCTTGCTTCGACTTACCCAGTATTGTAAAACCGCTATGACCGTCGAGTCGATAGACGTGAGTGGACTGTGCGAAACAAGTTAATTTTACGATTAACATAACAGAAACAACACACATAAAACTAGCTGTCACCGCTGGTAAAAAATAAAGCAAAATAAATGTAAGTAATTATTATTAAATATATAATATATACATAAATTAAACCTTAAAATATATTTTTTTTGTTTTCTTAAATAGCGAAAATCAGTGAAAAACCCAACCCCGTACAGCAAGAGCAGTTGGTAAAATTTATGGAGATTATTGTGACTTTGAATTTACAAATCTAATATTTAAGTATTTATTGAATTCCTACTAAAAATAAAAACTTGTTTAATCTTCTTTGTTTGTCGCTCACAATTTTGACAATTGTCGACAAAAAAGCTAGTGGTTTCAGGAAAAACATGTTCCAAAAACAGAAAACAGAGCCGCCATCTTAGTCGACAAAATCACTCGCTTTGATAAAAAAGGTTAGCGGTTTCCACCACAGGATAAACCAATTGATCAATAACCGAGTCAATGACACACGCTTCAATTTTACACCTTTTTTTGCTATTAACAATTTCTGATATAATATAATAATAATTTTTATTATTATAATAACAAATATGGATGGGCATAAAATCCACGAAAACAAAATCCCCAAATCAAAATCTGAAATTTATACGAGGTTTGGATTATTGTATTATATTGTATATTTCATTCTTATAATTTCCCAAACTGTCTTGATTTAATCAGTACCACTCTGATTTTGGACTCGAGATACTAATTGAAATATCCATACTGATTGTTCATTCATTTCGTCAATTACTGCAACCATTTAACCATTTATATACACCCGTGCAACTATCGAATGTCAAATATGTACTTTAAATGTTTGATAATTTTTGAATATCGCTGAAAGCTCCACCATAATAATACCCTTTTATAATTTAATAACAGATAAGATGAAATTGATTAAATGTAAACTTATTAATTATTACAATTAATTTAACAAAGTATGCACAATTTTTAATACAAATCTAATTACCATTGAACGCATTATAAAAACAGCAATAAACGGTCCCAATTTTTATTCGCCGTATTTTATTCACAGGCAACACGACTGTGCGGCGAATTTAAACCCGATTGCAAAAAGCCGAACTGTGAGCTTTTGAAGCATTTCGAACATGATGACGTGACGTTTAGATTCGAAAATAAATTGACGCAGTCCGCCGTGATGCCGTTAATTTAAACAATATTTTCGTGTAAATATCGGAATTTTCTTACCGTTTAGTAACTGTGACCAACATAAAAACGATCCGAACTAATTGCCGTGTCAATGACATCGTTTTACGACCCGGAACCGGCGTAATTCGGTAGAATTTGAAGTTTTCTTATAGTGTTGGCCCAAAGCGCGCATCGCACTCGATCTACAACACATCGATAGCGCGCTAAGCGCGCTCGCTCTCTCGTATAAACCGTGTGTGTGTGTTTTCCCTTGTGTATTGATGATTCCGGGTACTACGCCGAAAACTTACCAAGGAAAATAAAATCCGTGTGCCGATTGTAGAAAAGTACGTTAATAAAAAGATAAATTAACCATACATTTGACGGTGTTTTTATTTTGTTGTAATCGGTTATTGTGTTGCTGAGAAAGTGCAGAATTTGTTTCGTTTCGAGTTCGAAAAAATATAATTGGTTGCGCGTGTGTGTGTGTGTGTGTAAGAGTGCATGACAGTGTGCGACACGGCTAGTAGAGTACCGTGCAATAGTCGCCGTATTTCATCGTTGCCCGGCGGCCATCTTGTGCGCAAGTAATGTTGGACCGCTGATGAAATACGGGTACGCCAAATCGAAATCTCAAGAAATCACCTGGATATTCGTATCATCGACTTATGAAAACTGCAGTGTTTTATGCGGAAAACTGCAAGCGTGCCGATGTGCCATACATTTCGCGGAAATACCACTAGGATTATGTGAATTTCGTGCGCGCAAAGTTTGACCCAAGTAGAATCGGAACGATTTTTTAGTTCATCCGCTGCGCGCCCGATTCGCCGTTTGCACGGAGCAGGCGAATTGACAAGAAGACAGACGCTCGCCGCCATTTTTAGGTCAAGTGAAGCCTGTCGTCGTCGTAGTTGTCGTCGTGAGAGAGATTCGTCGTCGCTTGTGGCTTGTTTTGTGCGCTGCCCCGTGTGTGTTTTTTCCATCCCGTTTCTATGTGGATTACACAGCAAAAAACACAGGTAAATGGAGCACAGATACGTCCAAAAGACGCCGAGAACTGTGTTTTCTTTGAAGCTGATGAAACACTCGTCAGCGGAGGCTTGTTATTTGACTACTACTACTACAGACGATTTTTTTAGTGTGTGTGTGTGTGTATATGTGTATATATCTTTGCCAGTTTGCTGCCCGCCATGTTTGGGAGGCACCACCGAAAATCAGGCGCAAAATTTATCTATTTTAATGAAATTGGCCAAAATGTTGCATAAATTTTACGCCATTTGAGTGCCCCAATAAAAAAACTTCGATTTCGAGGTCATATTGTCGCCGCAACCCAACCTTTACAAAATACGCCGACTTGCAGTCAACGTATATGTACGTGCGCCCCATTTTGTAATAATTTGCAATAATATGCAAATGCGCCATGTAAACATATTAGATGTTTTTCCATGTTATTGTATGGCCATGGCTAACAGGCTAGTTCGGTTCTAGTTAGATTTTAGCGTAGGATTTCATTTCGATGCCAAGTCGGACACGAGAGTAGTGTTGTGGGTCGCTCGAGCGCAGTTTTGTTGTGTAATTTAATAATAGTTTTTTTGGAAAACAAAACAGTGAACATTTTGGAACATATTTGCCAGTATTTTCAAAATTTTATTTGTTCTATATTTAGCATAATTATCGCTAATTTTCGGTACACGTCCTTCAACTCGGGGAATGTTCTCCAACAAAAACGATACAATAATCTTCTTCGAAAATCATTTCCATTGCGTTTTTTCTTTATTTATTTTATTTTTTTGCGAACAAAGCCACGCCACCACCCATTCGATTTGTGACAAACAAAAACAAAAATATCCGTCGAAAACGGCGCAGTGCAAAAAGAGCTGCCTTGCGCTCGCTTGGCCATCAAGACAAAAACGATGTGTGTAGCTTTAGTAGGAAACAATGAACTCATGTGCTTCGTGCTCATGCACACCCATACATTGATATAAATAAATAAAAAAATCGCACGCACATACAATATTTGTATATCGTTAAGTCCAACACACAGCAGCTAAAAAAAAAGAAATAAATAAAATACCCGAAAAACATACTGCCATCCATTTAGCACAGTGCGCGCGCGAAACATCCATACAAACAGTCACGCACGCACACAGTCAAACACACGCTATATATAATATATCCTCGCTCGTCGATATCAAGATCGAGCTGTGACTGTGTGGTGTCAAGCTTGCCAGCCGGTTCAACTACAGCTTTTAGTATACAAGCTATATAGTAAATATATTATACATATGATTATGTATCGCAATTCTCTGTAATTTGCAGTAGAATAGACCACGTATTTGAACATTTAATACACGTGTGTATGTGTGTGGCTGCGTGTGATTTTGTATACACATGTATAAAATATACTTATGACTAGGCTGTGGCCATGATTGCGATAAGCCTGATGTGGAATTATGTTTTTTTTATATAATTCTCATATATACGATTTGTAATTATGTGTGTGAGCGTAAAAACTGTCTATTTATACACACACACACAAAACCACTTTTAAAATAAACTTAGGACGAGAAAGTTTCGATGTGTCAATATTGATTGTATTATGTATTTCCTGATGATTAAGTGTTATTTCAAATGCTGACTCATTGTTTGAGTCTGAGTATAAGTTTTCTTTAAATTATCACTTGTATTAATTAACATATATTGTCAAAATATATCATTATACGAAATTTTTAGTTTCGATTTTTGAATAGAGTAAAGTTTCTAATAGGCATCTAATATACACCAAAAAAAGAGCTGGTTTCTCCTGGCCTTTTTGTAGCATAGATAAATTATAACTGAGATATCCTCATAAGATATTTTTTTTAGAATTATTTTGCTTGTATTATTATCATATCTTTATTATTTTTTTAATTTTAGAACATTCAAAGCGTAATTCTGTCCCTTTCCCAACGGTTTAATGTTTATGAATTGTATTGACAAAATATAAAACTTAACTTTTTTCATTCGTTTTTGAATAACTTCTACATTTTTTGTGTAGTTGTATGGACTACTGGGAAGCTCCTAGTTCTTGAAAGAAAAGTTTTTTTAGTTAGTTTTAATTTTGATACCAAAAATCATACCTTAAAGAAGTAAAAAAACACATCTTTCTCTCTTAAAGGAAAACTAAGAAATGGCATAGGTTGTTGAAATACTAGGGGGTTGTTCGCTCTCCTTTACAATCTCCAAATTCAATGTTTTGCAGTTAATTAATTGAAAACTATCCTCAAAAAAAAATCTTTTTTAAATCATCGTAAATTTGCGAATTATAGATTTCAATAGTGTATGTGAGAAACATTATCATTGGCAGTAGAATTTGCAAACAAACGCGAACGAATGCCACAATTGATTTTCATATTTTTGTCAATAAAGTAAATCCAGCTTAAGTTTTATTTTTAACTGTTTTCTGGATATTTGTTGATGTTTTTTAGGATGAGATTTTTGTTTAATTACTGCAAATATTATCGACATTTGACATCTTTATATATATAATTCTTCTGTGAGTGTGTATGTCACTGAACTTCTCTTAAACGACTGGACCGATTTTGATGAA
>JANSTU010031564.1:0-11970 GCA_027564075.1 Bolitophila hybrida
GGAGTTCGACCTTGCAGAAAAACTCAACTGGTAGGTAGTACCTCGGTACTACCAAGTTTCAAGAGCTATATCGAGCCATCCCAGGGGGGACGGTTGGTATACCTTATGGTAGGTACCCACGTACAAACCGGACAATTCTGGGGCTTGATGCAGGCCACAAATCCGGACTGAGTTGTCCGGGACACTCGCGGAGTCTGGCTGAGACACTTATAGCCGTCCATCTACGACTTTTCGATCATTTTTAAAACATCGATGTAATTGTTAGCGTTGATTTTCAAAATGATTTGATTTTGTCGGACGGTGTCTGACACACTTTTCACCGTGTGGAATGTGTGTCATTTTTTGACGGACCTTCAAGAGTGGCATGTGTGCGGCCTTTGTAATTTAAAAAAAAAAAAACAAAAGCGAACTTGATAATAAACCAAATTAGAATCTGTCCGGATTTATCTAATCACCTCAGTGATTTATTATTTATTATTTATTTATCTAATCACTTCTTCTTCTGTTTGCAAAAACAGATGAAAACATAAAAAAAATGTTTTATTTATAGTCATTTATACAAGCTTTAATTTATTTTAATAAAACATCTCTGGTGTACTTATGAGCTTAATCAACTGAAAATTTAAATCAAGGTTCCATGGTCTATAGATTGATTAATATTACTCCGCTTTAGCAGAGTTTGAATTTATTCTGAGCTACGAAATGTACTATTCGAATTTCGATTTTACATTCACAAAAATAGTTAATTTAAAAAATATATAATCGTGTATCACCAATAAGCTTTAATCACACCAATCGAAAGCTCTGTGCATCCATCTGGGTTTTCGGTACTATTTCAAATTGTATCTTTTTCATTATAAGCAAAAAAGCACACTTATGAGTATTTAATGTAAAAATAAATTAAACTATTCTTTTTTGAGTTTAAACAAAAGACAATAAATTGAATTTAAAATTACCTTGTCTAAACCGCAATATAGATGTTATTCCTTTCTCAACAAAATCAATATTTTCATAAGAATACAGAATATGCTCCGGTATGGAATTTCTATACTAACTTCGGATATATACTTTATCTTACTAATGATAACATAATGGTTATGTCAAAACTTCCTGTATTCTCATGGTATTTCCCATTAATTTTAATACATTACACGGTCTACACAAAGAACCACATTTCCGCATGCAGTTTCTGTAATGCTATTTTAAAAATACATCAAAAATGAATACATATTGCCCATTAAAACATTATATATAGCATATTACTTTCATGTCAAAGTAACGAACAATATGTGCACGAACTGGGCCTTTATTTAATACGTATTCAAAGCTTTTCCATTTGAAAGTTTGTTTTGAGTACACTTGTATACAAAGGAAACCGCTACAGTTATTCACATTTTGGTATATATGTATTTATTACAATGCAATTATATCCTTTGAAACCCTGTTTGACATAATAATATTTATATATATTATATATATAAGCATTAATTTAACTGACTAGCTCTTGAAAATGTTGGTTTGTTTATTTTAGCAGGAGTTGATATACTGTTTGAATGCTACATTATTACTATTATAAACATCTTATTGTATACTCGCACAGAGATTTGGTAGAAATTCTTTAACCCTACCTAAAAGATAGGTTAGCCTCAATTAGACCTTCAATTAGCATAACACTTTTACTAGAAAAAAATAATAAACATGTTATTATCGTTTGGAGCTTCTCAAAAGCTTGTGTTATCTTTGAAAAATAAAATGTTGACGCATAGTTTAACAAAATGGCTCATTTAAAATAAAGTTTCCAACTCGTACCTCAAACACTTATAGTAGCTTTACTCTGGGTCTGTCTCTACGATTATAAAAACAGCACACGTATTAGCTTAATAGTTTTACCGATGTGTGCGCGCTTTTCCATTTATAAACTACGTGTTTATGAAAGTTTGTAATGTGTATGTTGTGTATATTATGGAACAATAAAATAATTATTATGATCGTTGAGTAAAAACGCACGTGAACGTTTTCTATTTGTTTTGTTTGTAGAATGTATTCGTTTTACGAGCTTTTTTGTTTGTTTGCCATGGGATTGGATAGATTGAATGCAGCCGTAAAGATGATGTGAGCGTAGTCTTTGTTATTCTTTTTAATGTTCACAATAACCTTATTTTATAAACTTTCACAGTTTTCAATTTAAGATTTTAAACTTTGCGCTTTTAATCAAATAATAATTAATTTCTTGCTATTCTAAATATTTTTAAATTTTATTCAAGGTTCATTGCCCAGAGGCTGTTAGATTAAAGGTACAGATTTACAAATTTTCATAAAATGTTCATTTGTAGTTGGGTATTTTCACGAGCTGTATTTTTTTTTTATTATTTAATAAGCATACAAATAAATACTAATAAAAATATATTCATAATCATGTCTATTTGTATACGGTGCTGTAATGTCATAATTTCAGAATTTTCTAGCAAAACTTCATGTACTGACAAAGCAAGACCGCATATGTGGTTCATGTGGCTACCAAGACTTTTTTAAAGCTATATAACATAATATATCTAATTATTTAGAAACGATAATTTATGCTTTTTTAAGTTTCTATAGTATATAAAGCCCCGAATGCTTAAAAAATAGGTAACATTTGGGCTGTTGGATGTGTTATAATAAGAGATGCGGACATTTCGTCAAGTTGGAATTATAGTTGTCTACGCCAATCGTTAATTTTTTGGCAAAGTGACTCCAGACAAAAATCGTGTATATGGAAAACTTCAAAGCTTTTTTTTATTTTTTTAAATTGTGTTATATTAAATAAAGTTGCAAAACACTAAAACAGTCTTTTTTAAAATTATATGAGCATTTTAGATATTTATTATTTTGTCTATATCCACCATACCTTACATAGTTACCAATTTAGGATATAGACATCATAATATGTAGACAAATTCTTATGATTTTTTTTAGTTTATTTGTCGATATCTATAGACTTTCTCCATATCCTTTCAAGATAATGGATGTAGACAAAATATAGAACATAGACAAATATTATGTTTTAATCATGTATTCAAATTGAATTGTTATAGGTATTATTTCTTATTTGGATATGGAAAATATATAAAAGTTAATGTAGACATAATGAAAGTTATTGTACATTTTAATTTCGTAATTAAATATAGAAATGGATATACATATAAGTACTGAATAAAAATTACATTTATATTTCTCTGTTATATTACAGAGCATACGTGATTTAGAAAAAAACATGAACATATCTGTATTTCTTAAAAAATTGATATTGACAACTATAATTCTAACATGACGATTTGTGTTTCAAAAATGTTAAATTTTATTGAAAACAGAAAATATATCTATTCAAAGATATTTATATACGAGTATATATATTTATTGATATAATACGAACATTATATCTTGTAACTAGCTTATTGTAAAGCTAAATGTTTTATGCAAATTATAGACGAACCATTTCAAATATAAAATATGGATATGCGACTATATTCATGCTGTGACGATATCGTCCCCAGCCGTAACCCGTTTGGACAAAAGTCGTTTTAATTCATTTCATTTATTTACAAATTTTCTTTACAAAAGGCATTCAGCCTTATATAACAAAATTTTCATATTAATATGTAAAGACATGTAGTAATATTACTGGCGATTATAAATAACAAAGGTAACCCAATTAAAATTATGTACAGTAAATATAAGAAAAATATTCCATAATATAAAAGTAGTCACAATTTACAATAAAAGTCTTACATTTGAATTTAAAGTTCTCGTATGAACTAGCTTACTTTATATTATTCGGAAACTGATTCCAAATTTTAGGTCCATTAATGAAAAAGAAATTGTGTAGCTTTTGGCTTCCGCGATGATCTCACAAAATTAAGCTTATCGTAAAGATAATCTGGACTTTGAATATGTAAAAGTTTGTTAATAAAAAAGCAACATCTATAGTTAAAGAAGTTTTTTAGGGAACAGCCAAGTATAACCGTTCTATGTACACTGAGATGATCAAACTTTCGTAAACGATAAACAAATTTAGTGCATTGGTTCACCAATTACGACATTACCATATGTCAGTAATGGAACGCAAAGAGAACGAACTAGATTCAGGCGAGTATCAGACCAGCCAATATATTGGATGATGCTTTTGATACATGTTCAGTCCATGAAAGCTTGCTATTCATTAATAAACCGAATAAAAAAAATAATTGTTAAACCGAGGTTTTTAACTCATGTTGGGTGATTCAAGCAGAGATACTTTTTTCAATAGCCTTTTTTTGACAGATCACGTGTGAGCCGTGTCATGCCGTCATGTTATTTTTGTTTAGTATTGTTTGGCATTTCATAATGGAAAGACTTACGCCTGAACAACGACCTTCCCAAGCGACATCGCTTCGCTCTATGGGCTCTTGAAAAGTTCCAAGAAGATGCGACGTTTACGAGGCAAATTTTGTTCAGCGATGAGGCTCCTTTCTGGCTCAATGGGTAGGTAAACAAACAAAATTGCCGCATTTGGGACAAAGAGCAACCTGAAGAGATTCAAGAACTGCCACTTCATCCAGATAAAAACAACGTTTTGGTGTGGTTTGTGGGCCGGTGGAATCATCGGTCCATATTTCTTTAATAATGATGCCGGTGCGAACGTAACCGTCAATGGCGACCGTTATCGTGCCATGATAACCGACTATTTGGTGCCTGAAATTGAAGCTCGTGATCTCGTCGACATTTGGTTTCAGCAAGTCGGCGCTACTTCCCATACATCGCATCAATCAATGGATTTATTGAGAGATCACTTCGGTGAGCACATAATTTCACGTTTTGGGCCGGTCGATTGGCCACCAATGATCGTGTGATATCACACCGTTAGACTTTTTCCTGTGGGGATATGTAAAGTCTAAAGTTTATGCGGACAAACCCACTTCGATTCAGGCATTGGAGGAAAACATCCCGCGTGTCATTCGCCAGTTACAAGTCGAAATGCTCGAACGAGTCATCGAAAATTGGATTCAACGGATGGAAAATCTGCGAAGTAGCAACGGCCAACATTTGATAGACATAATCTTCAAAAAAAAAAATGCCAAAAAATGTTCTTTCAAATGATAATAAACATTCCCCATTAAATTTGATTTTTCTGTGTTTTTTTTTAGTAGGGAACCTCGAAAATGGATCACGTTCTTCCATTTTTGAAATAATCCGTGCATAATTGATTTTACATTTCAAATACATATTTTGAAAGTATTTAAATAACCAATATATATATATATATATATATATGTACAGTGTGTGTGTGTGTGTGTGTGTAATATGTAATTTCGGAATATTTTATAGTGTCAATATTGTTTACGAAGATTTTGTCATTATTTTGTAAGATATTCACCATATCGAAATTAGTGATTCCGAATTAAAGTTAATTTAAATTGCCTCGTCCACAGGATATAAGCTATAAACACGAACGAACGTCAGCTGAATGCCAGCCACACATTAAATGCCCGCTAATTAACGCACAGTACGCAACCAATGTTTGTTTTTTTCATTACCGACCAATGTTTTCCTTTTTAAATCAAAGCAAACACACATACGAAATACCCTACATCCGTTGGCAATGTTGTTTCTTTTTGATCCAGAACATCACCAACGACGGACGTCTTTTTCAATGGCAATTTTAAAGGACATGAGTTTTAAAAAATATTATATTTGGTCCTATTAAATGATGCTATTAAATAATCTATTAAAACCCAAATTTAAACGATTTATCAAAACTACCGAAAATGATGATCGAGTCATTTTAATGATCAGAAATACTTTTCAGAAGAAATGCTCAGACAAGTCCCAATTGTCAAGATTCCCTCCATAACCGGTTTTATTTATTCAATACATTCCTTCGATTTTGAATGTCAAATATATGTAGTTAGTTTTCCAATTTGATTATTATTATTGTGGGCCCATATGGGCACATCGTCACAATATACTACATATTTTTTAGCAATTTACATATTGTTTGTTTTATGTTTTGAGAAAAATATATTTTGCACAATTCAGGACGACGAAGACGATAAGGAATTGGTTGTCATCATCCAAACTGATGAGGGAAAATTGTCTGGAGAGGATTCAGGAGATGGAGATGGTGGTGCTGATACGATAAACGTTGCACTTGGCCAAATCTTTTCGGACTGCAATATTTTGCGAACCAAACGGAATTATGATGAGGCTGCAGTCCAAGATGATGACTTTGATATTATGCTGGATGGACTCGATTTGAACATACTGCTACCATTTCGGATCCTAGTATTCTACCGGCAAAGCGTATATTGACTGAGAAACCAAGAGACACAATCACACATTGAAATGGTCTGCAACAAGTATAACTATTGGTCCACCAATAGCCCATGCCACAATAAAACCATCGCTGCAACATTGACATGAGATCTCTAAGAGATAATTACTAAAATTATTAATTTTTTTCCAAAGAAAATCACAGATCGTTTTATCAAGCGAATTCAGCTTCTATACTCAGACATTGTGTTTTAATATTTGGCTTTGTATACACATTTTAGAATTTGCAAAATCATTCATACATTAAGATGAGAATATTTTTTTTTCTTTTAATGAACCACCATTTTCAATTTCATAGCGAAAATCCAAAAAACAAAAAATCACTCGGCACGAATGGGTATGAGCCAAAAATGGTTTTGTGAATATACGTTATTGGAGGATTTCATTCAATACTGTTATTACTATAATTATTATTTTGGATTTCTGGACTGAATCCATATTCCACCTACATAAATACACCCTTTCACCTCTACATTCAAATAATATACATAAACAAACCTACATTTACTTATGTTGAACCCTGAACTTTAATAATACTCGTTTTCAAGTATAAACAATGAACTATAAATAAAAGTTTATTCTTATTGTGTTTTTAACAAGAAGCGAACGATAAAAAGATTTTAGTATAAAATATAAACAAAAATTACATACATTCTTATTGTAAAATAAATTGGTCATTTTCTAGCTGCAATGGTTTCTTTTTGTATAATAAATAGTATCATCCATTTTACATACACTTTGGAGAACTTTCTAAATTCTAACTTTTTTCCACGTTGTCTTTGTACGGCTTAAAGCATCGTTTCTTCACATAAATATAAACAGCTGATGCTGCCAGTAGAAATAAAAGCCCAGCTGTGGCACCAATAGCAATAGCCCGCATTCTTCTATATGGTGGAACTATCATCTCAAACTCATTACTTCCGGCCAAATAGTCTGTGTTGGAAATAGAAAACACTTGGAATGTGTATAGTTCATTTTCGGTAAGATGTTTGACTAAAAAAAACAAACATAACAAATAATAAATTATAATAAAGTAATTGAACCTGTATAGAAATTTTCTCTTGTCTCCGCGGTTCCATGCAAAAAGTGTCCAGGCTCACGAAACCATCGGACTTGGTAGAGACTGAGTAAGTCTACTCCATAGTCTGGCTGATTCCATGATACGACAAAACCATCACCGGCTGGCCTTGGCTCAACGGAAACATTTCGTGGTGGTCCAATTTGGGAAAAGTGTTGTACGGGATCTTTGAATTCTGCTGGATTTTCCATGAAGTCTTTAGCTAATGATGAATTATAAAGTTTAAACATACATTAATTATTTAATTATTCATTTCCAAAAAAAAATGTTACGCTTTGTATAGGCTTTAAAAGCTTTGCTGAATAGTCCATCTCCGTAACGATCCTGACTGAGCACCATAAATTCATACTCATGACCCGGTTCCAAGTTAATCATCTTTGCTTCCATAACGTTTCTCGACAAAATACGCATGGTCCTCCATTCGGTGGCTTCTGCCATTCGATACCATACAATGTATTCCAAATTGGGTCGAATGTAACCTTATACAAAGTATTTATTTTGAAATTATTTATAAAATTTGATGTATGATAACTCACCTGCCTCCCACCTTAGAGTAATGGTATTTTCTGTGCTAATAGCTGTTAAATTGTATGGCGGTCTCGGAGGAATGTTTTCAATCATTAGTTCTGTATCAACTGTTATCGTTGCTGCCTCATTGGTAGCAGAACATTGATAAATGCCTCGATCTGTCTCGTTTATTGATTCGATAGTTAAATTTGAACCCTCAAAGGTAACTCGACTAAATGGTAATACTGTGCCATCTTTCTTTTTCCACTGGACGATTGCTCGGTGAGTTCCGTCACGATCAGTTGCATCACATACCATTGTTACTGCTTCACCGAGTTTAGTTAAATAAATAGACTTGGGCTTTACTACAAACACAGGAGGACGCTGAACCACAACATCGATAAGCGGTGATGGCCCGTCTGTGCCGAGGGCGTTATATGGAGTACACGAATATCTTCCAGCATGTGACTCGTCAACAGCATTAAAGAAAAGGCTACCATTTCGATTATAAAATACTCCCTATGACATAAATTAATATAAATCAAATCAATATTAACATAATATGTTACCTGAACATTGTACGGATCAAAGAGAAAGCCATCCTTTTCCCAACGCAGATTCGTTAAAGGAGGATTAGATCTGAAATGGCAGTCTAGAGTGGCTTCTTGTCCAAACGGAAGGTAGACCTCTGGAGGAGCATAAATAACTTTTGCCTTATCTAAAATAAATAAATTGATAAAACAAATAGACATTTATTGTAAATAATATTCACATTGAACGTTCAGATATGCTCTAGCAGACTGCTCCTCGTCTTTTGCATCTTTAACGACACATACGTACTCTCCCAAATCTCCCATCATGGTTGGATCGATGCTTAGACTTCCATCTGGACCCATGGAAGAACGTTGTGTTAGATCGTGCAAATCTTGTAGTGGTGTACCGTCCTTATACCATGTAACCTGCGAATCAGGCAGTTTTGTAACGCAATAGAAAAATGCCATTTTTCCTTCCATGATTGTTTGGTTTATTGGTGGTATTTTTATTAAAGAACCACCCTCGACGGCCAGATGAAACCAAGTTCCGTTGTTACGGATGCTAGGTGTTCGATTGGGAAATATCACTTTACACTCGTACCAGCCAGAATCAGACTCTCTTATTGAGCTAAGGTTAACCGATGCATGTCCGTATCCGTAGTGGTCGCTTACTAGATTAATGCGACCAACATATATTTCAGACGCCGACAGTATGCCATCGTACCACGAAAAAACTCTTTTTTCCTAAAAAGATTAAACAATGTGTTATAATCGTGACAACATATTATATGTTAAATTGAAGAAGATTATAATAGTAACTTTGAATAATAATCATCCTATCATCCTAGGGTCATGAAACACAAAAATAGTTGGGGGGAGGTTTAAAAGTTCTACCTAAATTTTTAAAATCGAAATCCAAGAAGAAGCCAGAGTGCTAAAAAATATCTCAGCCGAGCCGTAATACTTATTCAGCCGTGTTAACATTTAAAGTTAAAGTACATAGATTCTAAAAAAAGTATTTTTAATATTTGTGTATACATATGTTGATCAATTATTAAAAACAAAAATATAAAAATAACCTATTTGCACTCCATTTACAATTTTTTTCTATTGTTTTTCTAACTTTAACTATATTTGTATTGAACGCTTGCACGCTTAAAAACCTTTTACACAAGTACATTATAGTGGGTCGATTTTTGTTTAATTTGGTATTTTCGTTTACGGGTAGATAAAGGTAGGGGTAAGTTCCAAAAGTTGCAGAATAAAAATTAAAAAATGCACGTTTGTCGCGTCCGCATTCAGTAAAAATATGAATTTTTGAAAAAAATAAGAAAAACTGCCAATATTTTCGAATAAATATAAAATAAAAACCAATTTTGAAAGTTATTGTAGTAAACAATTAAATCTCAAATTCAAATTCAAAAAAGATAAACATCTAACTTTTATATAAATAAAAATTGTGTAACCGGATTTTATGGATGTATTCATTACACTAAAGTCTTCAATTCGAATGCAGGTTACGTTTTACAGTACTGTACTGTACTGTAACTATCTGTTGGCTTAGGCCTCACCTACCATCTTATTTCAACCAGACTTTTTTCCCGCCGACGCTCTCCAATCCACTACGCCTAGTGCACACGTCTTTCCATCGTGCTTTTGGTCTACCTGGCCTTCTTCTTCGTTCCGGGTTGCTGTCAACAGTTTACCACATGCACACGGTTATAATCTTCCATCAGAACTACATGTACAACTATCGAAGACTTCCGACTTCGATGCAATGAATTATATTCTTATAGCGCTTGAGCCAGCGGTTATTGACGGGTCCGAAAATAGTTCGAAAAACTTTTATTTCGAAGACTTCGGTAAAGTGTTCGCTAAAAAAACACATGTTCCTAGATGTAATTCTTTTTCTTACTTTCTCTCTTATATTGCTGCTTTCATTGACTTTTAATCCAAGATACACAAAGTCGACCACTACACTTTTTTCTCCCAGAGCTAAATGTGTGCTCGATTTGTAGATGTAACAATGCACTTGGTTTACCTTCGTTCGTCTACAATCCTAACTGTGAGGATTTGCAATTCCACTAAAATCCTTTTAACATCCTAGACACCCTTCACTATGTCAGCGGCATCCTTTAACGTTTTTTTTTTTCATAATCTCTCTAATATTTAACAGTTCTGTATGTCGTTAATGTTTCCCTTCTTAGTCTCTTACACATTTCAATCGTCGAGGTTGATTCTTGCAATATTTCCGTAGCAATAATTTTAATATATATTTAAAATATTATCGAATCTTTTTTTACCGGTATGTTTATCTCACGTAATATAATATATAGGATTATAGAATCTAAATAAAATTACAATATTCCGCATACTCGCAACTGCTCAACAAAATATACCTTTACATTTAAAACGTCATGTTCGTTCTGCAAATGTATTCCGTGTTTTATACAAAATTTAATTTAATTTTTAATTGGACTCGATCAACATATTTGATTGCCAGATGTTCTGTTTATGCAGTCGCATAAAAAACACTAATGCATTATTTAAAGTCGAATACACATATATACATATAACTATAGATGAGAGTTTATCAGCGATGCTCAGCATTACGTAACAGCATAACAATTGTTGCATATAAGTATGTTTATATATGGTCGAAATTGCGTCGCTTCGAGTCGCGTCTTCATTGTGATTGACTGAGTGACCAATAAACAGTGTATACACCCGCATGCATAATGGAAATACATTATACATATATATTTATATATTTGTGTATATTATGTTGACATTATATTTTGCTATATTTTGACTATGAATAATGAACGTTTAATTAAAAAAATAAAGGTGTGCTTATGCTTTGTCCATCGATACCGATAACTTCTGAATACTGAGTTAATGTTATTTATTGAATATACTATATATTACCTTCTGTTTGCACTATAATGAGGTTTTTGTACTTACGTCTTTGTTCCAGTGCAGCACATATGGGATGGCCGTTTCCTGTGGGAACTCTAGCGGACAGTCCAGAATTGTGTATTCACCAACTTTTGCCTCTAAAAATGTAGCTTTTCTATTCAATTGTTCATAGTCGACGAAACCGGTACATCGATCGATGAAAGTGGCCAGTACAATAGTCACAAGCAATGTTCGAATAGTTTTAGAGTTCATTTTGCCCGTTAATCTGTACTATTTACAACATATAACTAACTGATAACACTAAAAAAACGTTTCTAAAACTATTTATATTTTAGAAAGTTAATATGATAACAATATTAAACAAGTCAGGAAATACGAGACACAAAACTGTTTCATTTTATAGTAGCTGAAACTAAATTGAGCTCAAAAATAATTGATGCTTCTCAGGGACGGGATCTTTAACCATAGTCATAGCCGAGTGGGTTAACGCGTTGGCCTGGTTTATGGCAGGTCGCCGGTTCAAACCCGGCCGGCAGACCGAAGTGTTTTTCGAATGTAGCACTTTAAATCAGTAGGTTCCTCTTG
>JANSTU010031575.1:0-11969 GCA_027564075.1 Bolitophila hybrida
TCGGCTGGAATTTATTCGAGCCAGCCGCGGCGGCCACTTGCCCGAAATCATTTTTAAAACATAATGGCAAACCCTTAGCTTTATAATAAAGCTAAATTCTTGGCCATAACATTAAATTATATTTTTATTTCATCTTGAAAACCTAATCTCTAAAAAAAACACCCTTTAATATTCACAATAAAGATATTGTATTGGTAAGATTGATTATTTTGAGTAAGATTTTTGATAAACATTTTATTTCAGAAAATCATAGAAAAATGGAAAAACTTCAGACACTTTTTGACTAAATTAAAGTAAAACATAATTAGGCATATAAAGTTAATCTATAAAGTGAAAAAAATATATGCATTTTTTATTAATTTACTTATACCATATAATATGTCGAAAACATGGATTTTTTTGCATTAATTGATTACTTGTATCAAATATGGTGGTAAAGTATCTTTCCAATATTCGAATGCATTAATGTAATGAGGTCATAGATTGTATCACAAAATCACATTGTTTTGATAAAATTAACCAAACATTTTAAACATGGATTAAACACACTTAGCGCATTCATTTCTAAGCTGATCCGCTAGATGTGCTGCTTAAGTTTATATGCGTGAGTGTGTGTGTGTGTTTTAGCGATGGTTTAAAATGGTCGACGTATACAAAATAGATTAATCCTTGACCTTTTGTTTTGAAATGTTTGTTATTTATGTATTCTACTCTGTAAACATTTCCCTTGGCTATTGTAAATAATTCCGTCACATTAATCAAACACCAATACAACTGCAACAGCTCTTACTCGTATATATTGTATAATTGCAGAAACACATATAATACACAATTAAACTTCGTTCTTCGTGCAGTCGCCCGTATTTACGTTACTTTTATATAATAAAATATACATTATACATGTACTAATACGTCCCACTCAATTGTCCGGAGTGAAAACAAAATGTTTGCTTAGTATTTTTGCTCGTGCACACGGTCAACAACTTTTGAGTGCGTGCTGACTGCTGAGCGTGGTGCGCGTTACTCCGAAAATATCTTGAAGACATTTGCCGCCACGTGTGTATTTTCACAATTCTTTGTTGGAAAAATTTAAAAGCATTTCACTGCAGTTCCATTTATACGTCGTTATTACATTTAAGTCAGCTAACACAAAATGAAAGAATTCGAGACATCCGCATTTTGAGTTTTTGCAGCTTCTACTATATAATCTTGTTATATACCCTATTTCATCTTCTATATATTATAATAATATAAAATGAAATTATTATGGATTTTGATGTAATTTTATTTTCTCTTATTAGGTTTAATTTAATTTTTAAGTATTTTTTCATCCCAATTTTAAAATGCGGTAATATACTCGTATGTATATATGTTTTCTTTTAATGGTGTGTTTTGTCTTTTGGCCATTACGGCATTTGGTTTCAACAATTCAACAACTGCGTGAATGTTTATTTGCTGTTTTCATTTAAGGTTACTTCTTTATGAGACATTTCTCATGTTCTTTGTAACTTGGATATATACAAAATAATAGTATTATTAGAGGAAATAAAACTCTGTTGATGGTATATATGTTACGCTGTCCTTAAGTTCATCAACGATTATATTATATATATTATTATATAAAGTATAATTATACTGAAGATACATTTCATAGGACATTTGGCTGAAGTAATCAGGCCCACCCATTAAACAGAAAAACAAAAACCCAATTATTTTGAAAAAGGATTCCATAATAGCTTTTCTAGTTAAAATAACTCAAAATTATTTGCATAACAGCAAAGCAGAGACCGCAGAACTAAATTCTGTATTTTCGCAACCAATGATCGCTTAATTCAAAGGAAGAGACGATGGTCATAATCGAAATTGGTTTCCTATCTGGTGGAATAAAAAAAGAGCATTCTTTACCTCTTTTTATATGCCATACGATTCTCCCACTCCTAATCCTGTGGGTGACAGTGTTGCACCAGTACTAACATCTCCTTGATTATAGGCTACGATTCAAACTCATATCACTTAATAGGTCAATTGAAAAGTCCCCGGCCTGACACATAGATACTAGAATTAAATGCATATGATTTTTAGCCCTATCCTTCAAAAGACGCGTGTATAAATTTGATAAATTTCGCGTGTTGATAAAATATTGCTTTTTAAGGGAAGCAGTGGACGCCCAAAAGAGGTTTTTACCGACGAAAACATTAAAAAAATCCACAAAATAATTTTGAATGACTCTAAATATGTCAAAAGAAACTTGAACATCATATCATTCACGAATATTTGGGTAAGAGAAAGCTCTGTGCAAAGTGGATGTGGGTGCAGCGCGAGCTCACTTTTGACCAAAAACAATGTCGAGTTGATGAGTTGTGTGGAGATGATCAAGCGTAATGAACCCGAGTTGCGTCGATATGTGACAATGGTTGAAACATGGCTCCATCATTTCACTCCGTGGTCCAATCGACAGTTATCCGAGTGGACTGCAAACGTTGAACCTGCTCCAAAGCGTGGAAAAACGCAACAGTCGGCTGGCAAGGTTATGGCGTCTGTATTTTGGGATGCGCAAGGAATAATTTTCATTGACTAACTTGAAAAAGGAAGGACCATCAACAGCGATTATTACATAGCGTTAATGGACGAAAGGACGAAAAACGACCGCATTTGAAGAAAAGGTGCTGCTTTACCAAGATAATGCACCGTGTCACAAATCAGTGAAAACGATGGTAAAATCCATGAATTGGGCTTCGAATTGCTTCCGCACCCACCGTATTCGTAATGTTGCTAACTAAATCATCTCAGAATCGTTGGCCGTAATGTTTCAAATATGTATTCGTTTAAAATAAAAATAAAATTAAATTAATTAGGCTAAAAAACCCGGTCGGGCGTATATGCGACCACTAAGTCTTTTAGACCCATTAGTATGACGTCCTTTTCCTTTAAGTCTCTTAAAAGCTTATTATTAGTAATAAATATAAAAAAATATATGTCGTTTCCACTCTCCGCTACTATATATATATATATATAGTATATATATCTAAAAAATTCCTATCACAAACGAATGTAATAATGTCTATCGTTTCTACAGCAGTAAATTATATTTCTAATTTAGCATTTGAAATTATGCAAAATATTTGTTTTCTTTTATGTTTGCTTAACGTTAAGATATGTGTTTTATGTCAGCTCTGAAATTGTACACGTCAGATAAACAAATGGCATACTGTCTAACTTACTCACACAAACACTTCCATTCACACTGTTACACACACAGATACACACAAAAACACACAAACATAACAAATGTTAATGAACTTTAATCAAATTAAAATACGACACTCGCTCCTCGCGCATAATGAGTAATAATGAACGTTTTATTCTTATATGATGGCGTGCCAGTAACGTTAATATATTAATTAGAACAACGAGGTTTGATATAATAATAAGGAACATAAATCGCAAGTATATAGTATATATTATATTACATATTGTATATATAAATGTACATTGTACGTCGCTCTTTGCGATATTACACAGTTAATTGAAAGAAAAATTTGGTTAATGAAAATAAACTGCACACACATACATAAACATTATTTTAATAAATCGTAAGTTGATTATGTTGAGGAAAATGGGAAACTCGAGTACTCTGTGTGAAAGCATATACCGCAAAATTCTGCTTCTATATTTTATATTGTGATATAACACAATAAATACAGGGTGTCCTCATCAATATTTGATTAAAATAAACAATCAACAACAACAAACTACATACCATAAACCAAAATATAAATACGAAATAAATGAAATTCCTGTCATTATTTGAAAAAATATATTAAAATGCGTCTTTATCTTTGTTTAATTTTAATACATAAAAAATACAAGCATGGATTGTATTTCTTCTAACATAGATCTTTCCATCTAATCTATTCTTGGTATCATCTTGGCACTTGAACTGTCATTATTTACTTTAATAATAGTTTCATGAACATTTGAATTCTGTATTTTTATATCACAACTAATTTCCATTCTATTTGGTTTTTTTTTGTACAAGAGTATAAAACCTTTTGATTCTTTATAATTATTAATTTCATTCTATTTTCTTCTTTTTTTTGGAAATTTGCAATGTACATATGTAATACTTCCGAATATACGACAATGTTAGACATAAGGCATACTATATTTCCACGCCAAAGTTTATATGGTGTTTCATGTCTTATGCCCTAACTCCACTACACACCTCGAACCATTTACAGCATTTCACTCGTACACATGCTAAAATTAAATGATTTTTCTCCTACTCCCAAAAAAGACACGAAAACACATAGACATAAAGCTAGCGCCGCGTTAGCTTTTTATGCCTTAACTCCACTATACACCACTAACCATTAACTGCCTTTCACTCGTACACATGCTAAAATTGTATGAATTGTATCACTCTCGGAAAAAAAAACACCAAAACTCCATATATCTCTACATTTTAGGTTGCGTTCTAAAATCTATAATAAATAACAGATTAAATGTCAAACGTCAGAAAAAATCAATAACATAAATGTTACATAAATATTGATATTGTTATTGTTTGTGGAATATATTTCTGAAATAACCAAAAATTACGAAAATTGTATGTTTAGAAAAAAAAGTTATACTGGCTCCGAGACTGGATCACATTACTCACGTACCGCATAAATTAATGTTTGTCTTTATTGATCCTTTTTATGTCGTCTTTAACCTCACTAATATTAGAGCTCCTCTAATATGAGGAAATGATTCAAAACATTTAATTTGCGACTAGCAGCAAGATGACCAAAAGGCATTTTATATTATATTTATTATCTAATAATTTGATTGTATTGTATCATCTATATTGATTTTGCTTTGACAATAATTTTTGATTATCAAAATTACATACATGTACAGATTCAACTCTCCAATTTTTAAGCTGGAAAATGGTTCGTGGTATTTGGTATATGGTTTGTAGTATAGTTAAGGCATTATGTGTGGTGGTAAAAAACCATATAAGAAATCTCTCCATATATCTCTACATGTTGGGCTGCGTTCTACATAAAAACATTTAATGTGCGACTGGCAGCAAAATACATTTTATATATATATATATAAAATACATTTAACGTTTACATGAATATGTGCATGTACAGATGCAACTCTCCAATTTTTAAATTAGCTGGTTTGGACTTTCGTTGACATTTTGGCTCCAAGATACCTTGAAGGATGTTCGGCCTTGCTCAGATCTTCGTAAATCGGTTTGATTGCTTGAAAGACATCTTCTGGAAGTGGAGTGTAATTATGTTTTCCATCACTGTTGTGGCTAGAGCTTTGTGATAAGTACACATCCCGTACAACAATTATTCTTGGATAATACTGAAATTCATTTCGGAATTGTTTGGAACTCGGTTTTTCCATACTAGATTCTATCTTATATCGAGCTAGATGCTATACAACAGCTGACTAGAACCGGTCGGATAGAGTTTTTGTATCGAGTTATAAAATTAATAAAAATAAAAATTACTACTTTCCAAATATAAAGAAATAAAATTCAACACTAGAAATTAAAATATTTTAAATATATTTTATTATAATTTAATTAGTATATTACAAAAACACTGAAATAATATACATGCTGTCATTATTGTGGATCTTGTAGTGCATCGTGTAGTTGCGGAACAGCTTGCGTTGTAGTTGTCGGGAAGGCAACTTTGCAAATATGTGATACGGATGATATATGTGTGTGTGTGTGTGCGTTGGTGACCGATGTACCTATGCTCAAAATTTGGATACTTTTAAAGGGGTGCAAAGGTACACTAAAATATATAGTAACAGAGGCTTAGAAATAATTATTTTTTTACTTATACATTCTCAAATTCTCAAATTTTGAAAAACTGAAAACAAACGTCGTTGCATATGTTTACACAAAACGTCACACTTGCACCAGGGTTCTGTAATTGGTGAATTATATTTTTTTACAAATCCTAATTCAAAACTAACTCGATTTTAAACATATCTTATTACAGGAAGTACATTATTCGATTCGAGTAGTTATTTCATTATTTTCCAATACACAAATAAATATCAGTAATTATTGTACGGGCAAGAGTTCTCGCCGCTCGGTTCTCATCTGTCGACTTCTGGTCAGTACTTTGTCCAGATGGCATTTTTCATTTTCTCTACTATAATACGAGTAATATATGGTTAATAGGTATAAATAAGCATGGAACCCAATTCAATAAGACTAAGTACAGCACAGCCAAATATCAAAGATCATAATCAAGGATCAAAACATATCAATATGAAAATTACAGAAATGACGATGGAAGGTTTTTTTTAAATTTGGTAAGATGTCCTATTCTCTTTGTTAGTATTGGTAATGAATTCCACAATGAAATACCACGGATGAAAAATGTATAGTCCATAGATGAAGACAATCTTCCAGATGTAATTATATTTAGAGTTCGAACAGACCGAGAGAACGTTTATTTTTGGTATAAGTAGTTAGGCTTTTTAGTTGTAATAAAAGCACTTAAAACAAACGCTTGGAGTAGAAGTAGCTGTTTAGCAAACTGGTTATCTATGAGGTGATGAGCAAAATAGACGCAAAATATAATCAGTGGATCATAGTTTTTACGAACCCTGATTTTAATATGTAAACTAAATACTGTTTCACCCAATTCAATTGTAACACTCACAAATATCACATTTTCGCTGTCAAGGCTCAAATCGGTGTCAAATCGCATGAGTTTTTTATAGTTAAACTTATATTTCCATATATGCCCTTTGAAAAAATTATGAAAAATTAGATAAATGTTTACTTAAATATGAACAATTATTCGATTGATCATTCATAATTACCTTCTACTTAAATATAAATCAAATACTTGGACATTTTTCAGTAAAAAGTATGGTTTTATTGATTCAAGCATTTGCTTTAACTTGGTGTATTACTATTATGCTAGTTTTTAATCTTTCGTCCCAAAAATATTTGTTTGTATTTATTTCAGCTTGTAAATTTTACGATCCGTCTAAATAATACCAAAATAAAACTATCTGTAATGAGCCTCCTTATCTATTATTTTAGAATTCATATAACCTGCGTTTTTACCACTAAGATTGTCAGTGTCTGATCCTAACGGAATCTTAAAAAGTTTCCCAACTTGTATATATTACATTTATAAATTTGAATGCAAATTGTTGAATTAAACCTTAGATTCTATATCGAAGTGAATCCATCTATGAACATTGATGAACTCTCCAATTACTGATACCTGACGTTGAAAGAGTTAATCAATTACCTTTTGTCCATTTCGAATAACGACGGTAGACTCAATGCGTTTGTTTAATACGTCCAATTTGAAGATATATTGTAAAAGCAACCTAGCTCTATCATTGTGGTCTGAAATACCCGATTGTGTATGGTGGGAGTTTGCATATAATGAGTTGTATCATTTTTTCTCAAAGTATTTGATGGGCTGTTTCATTTCCGCTGTTGGAGGTGAAATAATGGAAATTATTCGAAATATTTAACTCTCAAGAGTCTGGTTGAAAATATTGAAATTTCCATTTTGATTATGGACATTGTAAATATATAACCTCAAACAAATTCCAACCAAACCGCTAAGTTTGGAAGCGAGAAATGTGGATTACTGAGCGGTTTGCTAAATTAAACGGTTATTTTAATGTGTAACGAAAATAAATTGTTCACCAACAATTTTCCAAACAAATTGTTTAACCAAATAATTGAAAATAACATAGTTTATAATTAAATGCAGGCTACTGAGTAAATTTGCATTATTCAAATATTTACAATTAAACTGCATTACCGCCGCAATTAAATAATTGAACAACTATATTTCCATTTGTGTGTATATGTGTTTGATGTGTGTGTGTGTGTGTGATGTGTGTTTGAGAGTTTGGAATGTGTACAAATAAATTTATGCATAATGTACATAAATGTATAGTATATTTTGACGTAAGGGTATACAATTATGCATATACCCCCGCCCGCACATATTACCATTAATAATGTATGTAGGTATATATATATATATATTTATAATGCACTGTTTTAATGTGTATGTATATGTTTTTATATATTTAATATAAACATATCTCTTATCTCTACATATAAATGTATGTATGCAAGAAAGCTGCTGGCATATATAATTATCAAATGCATACAAATCTAATATTGTAGCCTAATTTTTTGGACGATTTTCACTCACATCAAAATTTATTTAATTATATTGCACATTCAAGATTATGCTCATATTTAACGGGAAGTAGACTTTTCAGACTCTGCAAATCCGACGCAAGCTTGTTTGCAACAATCGAAAATAAACAATATATGATGTGAAAGAAATCAACCTGAGATCAAATCCCAATACTAGAACGATTTCTTTATTTTGTGTTTTTTTACATAATATATACTATAATG
Organism: Bolitophila hybrida; assembly: GCA_027564075.1. NCBI lineage: Eukaryota > Metazoa > Arthropoda > Insecta > Diptera > Mycetophilidae > Bolitophila > Bolitophila hybrida. The sequence continues at coordinate 8,435 of JANSTU010031575.1, forward strand.
TGCGTATCTGTCTATGTCGTAGATGACATCGCATTTGTCTTTGTCGCTAATGTCTTTATTTAGAAATGCACCCCACCATATTTAACTAATTAAAATATGAATTTGAACAAAACAATTTCGAAGCGAAGTGCCTTTGATATGCCTAATCGAATACTCATTTGATGATACAATATTTTCCCAACGTTGCAGTCTTGTCGATGTAAAAAGTGGCGTTGGTGCTAGGCTGATTTGTCTTGCATAATTCGTCCCGCAACAATTCGTTCGGGCAAAAAAAAATAATAAAAACATGTTTTAAAGTTCACCACACAACAATAATGTATCCTTTGTATTGGACGGATATACTACTAAAAGGTATTTCAAAATTTAAAAAAAAATTGCAAATATGTAAGAACCGTTGTTTATAAATTACGACCATAAACTTTGAGCAATCAACATATAATATAATAGTTTTTACTATATATTTGTACACAATGTTTTTTTCATCTTCATTTGCGAAAACTAACTGCGATGAAGGTTTTCCCACTCTAAAACAGGCAAACATACAGATAACCGTGAGAAAATCACGGGTATACCAGGTTACTTCCACACATCACCAGTGAACATCACGCTGAAAAAAAAGGCCGTCAAAGATGACATCCGCAAGAAAACTAAAAACGAAAAAGTTTTTTGGAGACGAGAAGATCGATGTGATAAAGTGGGCAGAAAATGTATGGTAAATTGTAGATCGAAGAATTCAGCGTGATAAAGAGTATGAGATGTGAACTTTACATAAATATGATATAGTTTTATCGCAATAATTTTGGCTAAAATTATAGTCTTTTTATAAAAATTTTGAAATACGATAAAACACCTGTTTTGTATATCTATCGAATACAAAATGATACATTTGTCCGATATTTTGTGTATGAACCACTTACAGAGTGAAAAACAGAACCACGTGATTTTTTGTAAGATGTACATAACAAAACATATATAATCATAACTTTTGAAATATTTGCCTGAGGATATATTCAGATCTTTTAGGTAATTAAATAATAATATTTTTGAGTTTGCATACAAGTCATTGATTTCTACTTTTCTATTTTTGGTAATTTCTTTAAAAAAAACTTTTTAAATTTATTATTATTTTAGATGCTCAATAACACAATTATCAATAAAAAGTTTTTTAAATTATATTTACACTATTTGAATAGTCCTTAATTTAAAAAAAAAATAAAAAGTTTACAGGCTTTTTTATTAAGTGGCTAAAAACCTCGGTCTATGCAGCATGCGTCTACATAGTCATCTTATGATCACTGAAACAAGACTGAAAGTGGTCATATCACAGTTGCATTCATACTACTATACCCAGCCAGTACATTTGATCAATTAGTAATATTGACATTGGTTTAAGTACTAAGGACTATATAATTTTGGTTAAATATGTGGAAAAAGGTAAAGAGATAAAGATAAAAATAGGTACATGTATTTTTGGTGAACAATTATTTGTGTATATTTAAATTTAGGTTGTCTGTGATGTTGGGCTGGGTGGTTATTACAAAACCTAACTACTTTTACAATAAAATGCAGAATTTCTACTCCCAACTTACTATCAATCTTAATGTCCCATCCCATTCTTATAATCAATTTTATATTTCATTGTGTATGGTCCCAAATATTATATTTCATATAAAGAATATAAACTCTTTTAACAATTTTATGGGAGCCTGATACGCATTTCTTGATAACTAGCTAACAGTGTGATGTTCTCCTTTTAGATCCCTGGTGTATATCTGCCACTGTCATACGTTATAAAAAATACTTGTCGCTTGACTGCTTTGATTTTGAAAATTTTGTTTGACAATAAAAAGTGTGAAAAATTTAGGAAATCTTATAGCTAGTCATTTTAATATTCGGACACACGAAAAATTATTTCACTTTTCTATGAATTACGTTTCTGAGGTGGTACTTTAGAAGTAGAACAACAATCAAAACACTTTAAAAAATACCCCACTTTAATATTTGGACAGTTTTTTTTTAATTTACATAAAATATTGAATTTGGATAAGACAAATATTTAGTAGGATTACCATTATTATCTTTTACCAATTATAAACGATTCTGCATTTATCTTACAAGTTTTTTTATATATTCACTTCCAATTTTGCTCCATTCGGCTTTTAAAAATTATTCTGCAATTTAGTTTTACTTGAAATTTTATGTTTTCTAACCCTCATGTCCAATTCATTTCTAAAATTTTCAATTTTATGTAAGTCGGGGGACTGTAATTATATTTTATCTCGATAAAAATGAAAACGATCCAAACTACCTAGTTTTTTAGCACTTTGCTTAAAATTGTACCTTTAAATGTTGAGGTACATATGTTTGTCCATATTTCCTTCTATAAAAACTAAATTTCCAAAACCAGAAGAAGAAATACAACCCCAAACCATAACCATGTCGGCCTTAAATTTTGATTTTTCAATTCTTCATTTGGTTTGACACCGTCCCAAAAGAAATCATCTTTGGTTTGGTGCAGTTTTGCAAAGTTTATTCTTTTTTTCTTATTTATGTAATTAACAAACGGCTTTTTCCTGGCTTTTCGTACATTGTATCCACATTCTCAAATAGCTCTTCGGACATTTTCTACGTGACCGACTTTTCCATTAAACACCTCAAGCTCAGTTTTAATTTTTGGTGCACTTATTCTCGTATTGAGTCAATCCTATCTTAACTCTTATATCTCAAAACAATATCATGCTAAGCAAAGAAGCAATTTCTCGGTATGATTTATATTTTTCATAATTAATAATTGCTCGAACGTTGAATTTTTATTTTTATAACTCTTTGTAAATTAAATAATGTGAAAATTGTGCTAATATACTAATATATAATTTACTGACCTTATATACTTTTTTGGCCATATTATGTGAAACTTGATTATTTTGTCCGAATATTAAAGTGGGTGTTTTTTTAATATTCTCTCAGATACATATTACCTAAATTATCATCTCAGAAACGTAATTCAAACAAACATGCAATTATGTTTTAAATATTGTTTTAATTCAATACAATAAAAAAATAGTCAAATCCGTCTTTAGTTTGGCATTTCCAACATACATTATTTCATTATATATATATATAAATCTCATCCATGAACACGATCATCAAGCGTCTCTCAGAAGAGCTCAGATTATGTAAAATGTTATTAATAATTTATTCCAGTCCATTATAATGGATTCACATATATACTATACTATATGAATGTATGTGTGTGTGTAATTTATACTCCTCCTTTACCTAATTCGTATGTTTGTATACGTGTATGTGTGTTTTCTGCAGGATGTTCGAGTAGCTTTCAAAAGCCCCGAGAAGGATACAACGCATTCACGGACACCAGCAGCACCAGTGTTCCAATGCTGAATGTGATTATGAATCCAAAATGGACGGAACCCTACTTTGATATAAGCGTCCCCAACCACGTAACCGCCCTGGTTGGTAAATCTGCATATCTAAGCTGCCGTGTGAGGAACTTGGGCAATAAAACTGTACGTAT
>JANSTU010031586.1:0-11964 GCA_027564075.1 Bolitophila hybrida
TTCTACTGGGGGGCCTTGTGGATATAGGTAATGGTGAACAGCTGAGTGGAGGAGCTGGTGCTTGGGAGTCATGCACCCCCTCGTTGTTGAGCACTTGTTCAAAGTGCTCTCTCCATCTCTTTCAGCTGTTCACAATCCATTGACAATGGGTTACCGCAGGCATCCTTTACAGGATTCTTCGTGTTTGATATGCGGTTTGTGAGCTCTTTTGTTATCCGGTAGAGCCTTGCTGCTGTCTCTGCTGCATCAGCCAGCCTGCTGACCTGTCTCCTCTTGTCGCGTCTTACATTTCTTTTTTACCTTTTTATTTATACTTTTTTATTTATACATATATAACACATAAAATATATATATAACATATAAAATATATATAACACATAAAATATGGAAAATATTCAAAATCATTAAGTTTTATGAGGAAAATTTATATTGGAAATATGGAGGATACATGAAACGATTATTAGATTTTATCATTGAAAATGATTTTGACGGGGGTACCGATGAAAAATGTGTAACGAAAAGTGCCATGTCTTTGGTCATGTTCGGTAAAAATATTATGAAATTAAAAATAATAACATCAAGTAAAATAAAATAAAAAAATAAATTAAAAAAAGAACAATAAATAAAAAACAAATAAACACAAATGATCAATGATCAGCCCCTTACTAGTTTAAAAGGTGTAATTTTAATAAAAATGTCTGGATGTATTTTAGATTGGTATTTTGGACAACTATTTTTATACCGCGTATGTTTATATTTTGTTAGATTGAACCAATCCAAAAATCGATTATTTTAAATAAATTATTATTTTGTACATCATTGCTTCTATCAATCGTTAAAATCAAATATTCTGGATTCATTATTAAAAATAGGATTTAATCCTCTAAAACCTTGAACATTTTCTCACTGTAAAAATTCAAACTAACCCATATTTAAAAAGAAAATTGAACTTTTTTCGAAAAATCAAAATTGTACTTTCGCCAAAAATGCCAGGTTAATATAAATATTTGTAAATAATTTATACAATTAAACAAAAAGCTTTTCTTCCATTTTCACAACAGGCAAACATGAGAAAAAAGACTTGAAATACGATTGAGATGTTAACAACCATAATTTTCATGAAACCGTCTAAATTTACCAAAATGCGTAACAAAAAGGTACGAGCCCATATGGGACTTCCACTCACCGGACTAGCCATTGTCCTCATCTCAAACCTGGTGACCGTTTTTGGTAAGTTTTTATCAAAATTATAATCAAACAACAACTAATAATAATAATTATAGGTCAAACAACCTGTAAGAACGGTCTTGGCCGCGTTCTCTACGAACGACTTCCCAACCAGCAACTACAAGGATTCGACGATGATGTAGTCCGTGACACTGCACCTCCATTTCGAGTGCTTGAAAAGTGCCAGGATCTGTGTCTGCGTGATCGTACCACCTCAAACAATCTGGTCCGCGAGTGCGTGAGCTTTGACTTTCAACCGGGTAGCCGTATCGCATCGTTTAGCGGAACCGCAGAGTACGAGGAGTCTACGTGCTATCTAACCCGCGAACAACCGGCTCCTGAAGGTATCGGTATACTGATGCTGGTTCCGAATAGCGTACATTTTACCGAAGTGTGTTTGACATGTAAGATTGTTGAATATATATAGATTATGCCGATTCTTTACAATTAAATTTTAGCGAGTCGCCCAGAGAGGGAGTGTCCTAGCAGAAGATACGTTTTTGAGCGTCATCCCCGTAAGAAGCTAAAGTTGCCCGTTTCGGACATAAAAGAGGTATTCAAAAATCACTGTGTTTGAATATAATTTAAGCCATATTCTATGTCCAGATAACCGCCGCCAATCGCTCTGACTGCGAGGACAAGTGTCTCAACGAGTTCTCGTTCGTCTGTCGTTCGGCCAATTTTGACTCAAATCTCCGCATTTGCTCGCTTAGTCGATTCACTCGGCGCACTCATCCCGAACTGCTAGAGGATGACCCAAACTCGGACTATCTTGAAAATACATGTCTTAATGGTAAACATTTAATATAGTTAAAAATATATGCACTGATTTCTAATTGAAATATTGAATTTAGCTGAGCGACGTTGTGATGGACTAGCTGTATACGTAAAGGAGGAGAACAAGCGTCTTGGCGGACCATTCGAGGTGGACATATTTAATAATATGACGCTGGAGGAATGCCAAACGATGTGCATCCGTGCGGAAAAGTACTTTTGTCGATCGGTGGAGTTTGACGATCAATCAAAACAGTGCATTCTGTCGGAAGAAGATTCCATCTCACAAAAAGATGACATTAGCATTAGTTCCAGTCCGACCCATCACTTCTACGATCTGGTGTGCTTGGATAACCGTAAGCTACTATTTGTATATTTGTTTGCATCTATTTTAAAAATACCTAAAAAACTAGAGCGTGGCACAGAGTATCCGGACAACTCGGTAACGTCACATCTTTTCTCAAGTGGTCGCCGACCAGACACTGCCTTCCAGAGGTATCGAAACTCTCGTCTTGGTGGTGAATTCCATTCAGAAATTACTGGCCGTTCATTGAGTGAGTGTTTAGACGAATGTCTAAGACAGACGAGTTTCCAGTGCCGTTCGGCCGTGTATAGTGACCGCTTCCGGACATGTCGTCTAAGTCGGTACAATCAGCGTGATGGTATGCGTATTATCTATGACGCTGACTACGACTATTACGAGAATCTTATGCGTAAGTACCCTTTTCCCTCTATATATAAATGTTCATTTCTACTATGTGTTTTGTGTACCACACACGGATATAATAACTTGATTTAGATAATATAGTGGGCAATGACGGCGACGATCACGATCGTCCGAGCACAAGACCCGATTCTACGGGCGGCGGTAACCCTGACTGGCGTCCGCCCTACTCAGGTAGTTTCAATAACTTTTCTTAGTTTTCCAAAATGTCGCTAACCCACCACACTTACTAAAAATAAACAACCATTAACCAGGTGATAGAGATAGAAATAAAGACAGATTCCCGGTGGACGACCGGTTTCCTAGTCGATATCCGCCAACCGATGGCAAGATCCCGTACGATAAGTATCCGGTAGGAGGCCGACCAGATAGTGGTAAGCTAAATTGCACGCTTGCGCACACACAATCACAAAAATTTATCAATAGCGGTTGGCGGAAGAGTTTACAGCAATGCTAATAATTGACTAGCCCGTTCCGTCACCATTGAACACACCCAGTTTGCTTGCATTGAAAAGCACTTATAAAGCGTGCTAAAATGAAGTAAAACACGCACATTTTCACTTTTTTAGGTGAACGTTTTCCGGGCACTGGTGACCGGTATCCAATGGGTGAACGATACCCGGGCGACGGACGGTATCCGAACGAGGAACGGTATCCAGTGGTGCCGGATAATCGATATCCTGACGAAGGATTTCCAGAGCGATATCCAGATGATATGAGACCCGGAAGGTATCCGGATGAGGCTAGACCCGGACGTTATCCTGATGATGGAAGACCAGGAAGGTATCCTGATGAGGTTAGACCGGGGCGGTATCCAGATGAAGGTAGACCGAGCAGATATCCTGATGATTTACGATCAGGAGGTAGATATCCAGTAGATGTTGGTAATAGATATCCGGATGATCTTCGTCCAGTAACTAGATATCCGGACGTTGGAAATCGTTATCCAGAAAGTGATCTACGACCGGGAAATAGATACCCTGACGAACGGTATCCTGTGGACGATCGCGTTACTGATAGAGATCGTTTCCCAGCTAGATATCCAGCAGGTCGGTACCCGGACGACTATTCAGGTAATCGGTACCCAACTGACCGTCCTGAGCAACTATATCCGGTTTCACGGTATCCACCAGACCGACGGTATCCTGACAAAGACATACCACCCGGTCTACCACGTCCAATAGTACCAGTTTCACGATACCCACCGGCAGAACGTTATCCGGACACTGGACGTTATCCGGACACTGGTCGCTATCCACCAGATCGACGACAACCATCCGATAGACCACTGGGCCGATATCCTCCCGACGAACGGTACCCAATCGAACGTCCGCCCGGTCGAATCGCACCTGACTCTCGTTACCCCATGGATGGACGCTATCCAACCGATAACCGATACCCTGATTCAGGTGGCTACGATGACATGGATCAACGCTATCCGAGTGGTGGTGCCGGTCGTTATCCAACGTCAGCAAATCGGTTTCCCGTAGGTAATGAACGAAATCCTGTGTATATCTATCGATACGGCAATCGGGAACGAATGCCCAGCGGTACAGGTAATAGTATAGCCAGATGTTAATATTTTTTTATAATTATAAATATATCACGAGACCAGTTTTACATAAAACATAATATTAATGAATGAGGATTTAACTTTTAGGTTATGATCGATTCCCAATGAGCCCGTACGACAGGGAGCATGGATATACGGACCGATTTGGTGGATACGGTGGACGGGAGCCGGTAAGACTTTTTCATATATAATTAGAATTTCAATGATTTTTTACGCCTTCAAAAAATAGGTTCCTGGAGCTTACGATCGTGGCTATGACCGTGGATACGGTCGTCCCACGCTAGTCGGAAGTGGTGGATATCCACCGTATGAACAACCGCATCGACCACCGCCATCCGGATACGACAACTCAATAAATGCCCATGCAGGTGACGGATTTGGTGGTCTTGGGCCAGTGCGTCCAGTGTCTGGTAGTTCTCGATGCGACGACTCAGATAATTTCAAACAAGTAGGACCCCACCAGAAAGTTCGTCGTCAGTACGTGCGTCGTGTTCTGCCAGCGCCAACACTGGTGCACTGCCAACGCGAGTGCATTGAATCTAAGGACTTTATCTGTCGAAGTTTCAACTACCGCGATTCAGCTCTTTCATATGACTCGGATGCAGCAAACTCAAATAATCGCGAACGCGAAGGAGCCAATTGTGAGTTAAGCGATCGGGACACACGCGAACTAGACATGCATAATCCGCAGATGTTTGATTCCGGAAATTATGATTACTACGAACGGAGTAACTCGAGAAGTGGAGGCTTAGACGGCGAGTGTTTGGACGTTTCGCAAACGTGCAGTGAAGATGGTATGGAGTTTACACTGAGAACACCGGAGGGTTTCGTAGGACGGATCTACTCGTACGGATTTTATGATAGGTGGGAATTGAATTCAATGCTTGAAGAGTTCTGAATAATTAAAACAAAATTATAGATGTTTCTTCCGTGGAAATGGAGGAACCGTGAATGTACTCCGGATTAGCGGAGCGCAGGGTTATCCTGAGTGTGGAACGCAAAGGGTTAGAATATTTTCTTCTGCAAAATCTTAGATCACAACTTTTTTTATTTTTGTAGTATGGAGACACGATGACAAATATTGTTGTGGTCCAGTTCTCCGAGAACGTACAGACGGGTCGTGATAAGCGCTTTAATTTGACTTGCATATTCCGTGGTCCTGGTGAGGCAGTCGTTACGTCCGGTTATATTGGAGCTGGGTATGTTAGGCGGATCTCTAAGCTGCAATATTTGTACAAATTTAATAATCAATAATCAGAATATTTATCTGATATATAGAATTTTGTAAGATTATGTACTTGATTAGACCTTCAAACTAGATAGAAACGTATTTTGTAGCAGAGACTTATATAGAAATATCTTGGACTTATATTAAAGTAATGCTAGATTCTTGTACTCCAGTATTTGTAGAAATTTTGTATAAACTCGCTTGTTGACGCAGATACAACTTTAGATTATCTAAATCGTAGATAACATATATGAAAACTAACAGTAAAAGCCTAAATCACTAATCGTAGATTGAAATACTAACCATCCAATAAAACGTCCTTCCGAAATTGAAACTTCGGTTTAATCATTTTCGACGAAGGCACATTTTACTACCCACGCATAAAGTTCCTTTAACGATCTCGACAGATCCGGCAGTCCAATTCCAATCGAGTATCTGCCTGCCGAAAATACGCTTAGTTCCAAGGTTCGCCTGATGATCTTGTACCAGAATCGACCGACCACCACCATTGCCGTTGGTGATCCTCTAACGTTCCGCTTGGAATCTCAGGATGGCTACAATCAGATTAGTGATATTTTTGCTACAAATGTGATTGCTCGTGATCCGTACTCCGGCAGGAGTATTCAGCTAATTGATCGATATGGGTAAATTTGATGGAGTAGGGACAAATATAACTTTTTTATATGACTTTTTTATAGATGCCCAGTGGATCCGTTTGTGTTTCCAGAATTGGACAAACTACGAAGTGGAGATTCACTTGAGGCGCGTTTCAACGCTTTCAAGATACCAGAGTCGAATTTCTTGGTGTTCGAGGCTACAGTGCGATCATGTCGAGATGGATGTCAACCGGTTCCTTAAAACAAAAAAAAAACACAAATATTTGAATTTACTAATAATTTTTAAATTTTGTTAGGCATATTGTGGTGGACAGTCTGGAAGATCTGAACCATCATTCGGTCGAAGGAGGCGTTCGATTTTAAATGGAACCCTTTCTGCTAACGGTACCGATGTTCTGGAACTTGAACAAATTGTCAACTCCACTGGTATAATTGAGGATAAGAATTCTAATTCTACTGGTACTTTTCATCAATTGATTGATACTTATTTTGTTTAAAATATTTTAAATCTATAATTTAGACGGAACTGTTCGAATTGAGCAAGAGGGTTCCAACGAGTTTCCCGAGCACGTTCGTGAGATGATTGAAGTATTTGAGTCACGTGAAGAAATCGAAAATGAATCCATACCCCGTAAATTGGTTGCACCTGTGGAAACTGTGTGTCTGACTCCGTCGGAGTATCATGGCCTAATAAGCGCTGTGATCCTGTTGATGGTGCTGTTATTGAGCATCACCCTGGCAGCTGGACTGGCTTATAGGTAGTTTTTGTTTTTAAATCAATAGGAAAACAAAAACAATAATGTTATATTGTTGTTGCAGGCGTTATTGGAGCACGATGATGAAAAATCGCTCCCTTGATAGAAGTTCTCCAATTAATTCATTCATTCCGTCTGCCCTTCACCAGAACCCAAACATATCCGCTCATCAGTTTAATGCAAACAATAGAAACAATTCTTCACCACAAGGACATCATGGAATGCGACCTAGTCTTAATCTTTTTAATGGTGGTCTTCAAAAGACCTTTGCTACCGGGTAATACATACTTTTTTGTTTCCACGGATCCTGAATTGAAGAACACCAAATATTTATTTCTATAGAAATCTTTCCAGAATGTGCCAGCTGCCGGTTATGAATCCAATTCGAAGTGGTGCAGGAGGCGGAGGAGCCGCTGCAAATGAATTCGATGATCCCAGTGAACCGATCTATACGGATCCATCTCTCTTCGAACGGTCAAGGTAGTTTTTCATACAATTTTGTTTTACTTTTACCTTTTTCACTACCTCCTCACAATTAATTCCGCCATTAATCCATCTTCGATTTGTGTTTACAGAGTTTAACTGATTGATTTTCAGATCAATAGGAAGCATCGCCGTTGAACAGGACACCGAAACCGATCGCGCATTCTACCACTGAGATGATTTCTACCGAATATCTATATATATTCCAATTATATCGTTAGGCTAACTTGGCTATAACTGGACGCACCCAAATATAGTTCATATAATATAAAAAATATAGTTATACGTTTTGTGATTTTCGCTGGAAATTTCAGTTGGGAAGAAAATATGTTAGATTGAAAATGTACATACATTTTAACCGAGATAGATTTTTGACAAAATATGTTACTATCAGTTAATGGTCTCACAGCCACAGCATTTAGAGTGGTATTTTTTAACTGACAACCATTTTTCTACATAAAACACCTTCTTATTTTTAAAAATAAAAAATAATATATACTTTTTTTCCACAAGCACATAATCAGAAATCACTCAGAATCTAAAGTATCAAATATATTTGAATGAAGGCAGCTAGGATAACCAAAAAGAAATTTAAACCAAAATGTTATGTTCTCAAATTTACTAAAAAGAATTACTTTGGTGTTAATATGAGAAGTGATATTCGTTTTGAAATAATTATAATTTTAAGCACTAATTTGTCAATATTATAAAAAAAAGTTTTTAATTATTAATAGATTATTAAGAGCACCCTGTGTACGTGTAGAATAACATTTAATGATTAATTGATTATATAAATAAAATATAGCTTTTGCAAATGAATTTAATGTTATATTAATTGCGAATTTATGGGATAAATGAAATTAAAAAAAAATCAAGATTTATTGCTTAGTTGTGTAATGGTGTAATTTGTCCATATGATAACAATGCAATTTTAAACGCAAACTAACGATAATTATAATCTCCGGACGAAAATATTTTTTTTTTAAAATATATTTTGTATAGCCCAAGTGCGAAATGGTATAATTAGTGGCTACTACATTATCAACATGTAAGCGTCTTGACAAATGCTAACAATGTTGTTGGAATTGCTCGATACACCGGCTTCAAATACAAGGAGTGTATTTTTCTGGTTAATTGCTTCTGCGATGCATACAGTATATATAAAAAGTAAGTTAACAATTCAATATTTTGTACAAAAGTCTAATAAATTGACCGTTACTTAATAAAAAATTCACATCACTAACATCACTACATCTTTTTCGTATATTTAATCCATTTAAAGTCGAAAATCTAAATCCTACAAGTAAATAAATAAATATATAAAAGGAAGTTTTAGAGGAAAATTAGCGCTGCAAAAATAAGTGAACACACCTTTTTAATAGTCACAGTGTCCACCATTTCTCTGTGACATCTTCGCCCACATATTCTCAATCGGTGACAAGTCTGGACTTTGTGGTGGCCACTTTAAAATCTTTATTTTGTGTTAACTAATACAATTCATTACCACTTTAGTTTTGTGAATTGGTGTATTGTCTTGTTGAAATATGAAATCGTCACCAATCAAACGTTAACCTTCTGGAAATATGACGTCAATAAACAATTTTCGGTAAACTTCAGCATTAACTTTTCCATTCAGGATTACAATTTTTCCAACTTCATATGATGAATGCATCCCCAGACCATTATTCCTTGCTCAAAGTTTTTTAATGTTGGATTTGTGCACTTGAAAGACAGCTCTCCCCAAGCACGTCTCCAAACAAAAAATCTACCATGACTGAGTTGAATTCGTATCATCGATTATTCAGTACACAGAACTTTATTCCAATATGCAGGTGATTTTAAAACATGTGCCTCATAAAATCGCATTCGTTCTTTAAAATTAATTTTGCTAACGAATGGAACTTTCTGTGCAATTCTTCCGTGCTTATTTTCTTCGTGTAATCTGCGTCGAATAGTGTGGACTGAAGGAACCAATTTTCCTTCGGAAAGCATCTTGGCACGGATCTTTGGCACAGATAAGCTTGGGTTAGCATCGGATATAGAAAGCATTCTTTTATTTCCCTTACAGTTGTTTTTCTTGGACGTCCTGGACGACAAGCCGATCCTACTCGGCCTTCATTTTAATATGCATGAATTACTTAGAAAACTGCAGTAGCGCTGCAATTTTTCGAAAGAATCTAAAAATATAAAGCAATAGTTCTTATGTTAAAGCTTAACATTGTCCATATGAACTTTTTTAAATATTTTTTAAAATTTACTTACAGTTTGTTTTTAAAAATATTTATGTTACCAGTAAACAGATGAAAAAAATGCTGTTAAATTATTTTTGCAGCGTCAATAATAAATGACATTTACATTATGCTATTTATTACTTCAAGGTAATTACATATATAGTCATTATAATGGCATAACGGTAATTTGAAACAGTGTGTTGGATCCGACATCAAATTAAATTGAGTTTGTGCGACGGATTTTTCAACTTACACAACACTATATGTTAGCAACCTCCTGTGTTACATTAATTAAATCTGCTCGTTCAAAATCAACTGTCAAAAGTCACGTGAGATTTAAAATAGAATACGGTCACTGTTCCCATTTAATTTGAGTTCATAGGAATAAGTAAACGCGCAAACACCATTACCAAATTTGCATACATAGTATAGTTCGATAATTCCTTAAACAAATAGCTATAGTATCCAATTATCAAACATTTTTCGAATCATTTTTTGGGGGTTATTTGTGTTTTTGGGGAAATATAATTTTCGCGGTATTATAGTTTTCGGGGAATTGTCGTATCACCCTAAACTTAATGTAAAATAATACAATTTATAGGCTTGTTTTAATAAGAAAAATTAAAACTCTTAAAATAGAAATTAACACATACATTTAAATGAGGTTATGTACGGTTAAATAGAATGCGTGTCTTTCCAAAGCGATAAGAAATATTGGCGAAAGTAAAAATTAAGATTTGTGCTTGTTGAGTCCAGACTTCTTTGTGGTAGACATTAGACAGTGTGTTCTACGCATAGGACCAACAACGATTCTTTGCACCGATACATATCAATGGAGGAAACATGGATCCATTTCTACAAACCAGAGTCCATGCAATAGTCAAAACAACGGGTTTCTCCCGTTCATCGACTATCTTATTAGATCGTTCAAAAATTGAAATTGATCCAGTATATATTATACATATATTATATAAACTAAATGCAAATCAGTCGTTAGTCAGGAACTCCTCTAAAAAGCATTTTCTGATGTAAAGTTTCCATCGATCGCGTCGCTCATCACTATCTCGCTTTAAGAAACAGTGTGTTCAAGTTTGAGTAATTAAAATCAGTACAGTTTAGAAGAGTATAGGGGTTTGGTATAAAATTATATGGCTACAATAAATGTTTCTTATTTTAATCAAAACTTCATTTATTCATACATTCTGGTTTGAGTAGATGGCGTTGTGTTCTACCCAGCCATATTATTTATATTTTAGGGCTATATAAATTATGTGTGTTTTTTATCACAATGTGTTTTTTTTCTCCTATGCCCATCAATTGTTTTTAGATCAACAATTACCGTACATAAATTAAATTCTAATAACGCCTTATATATTACAATTTTAAAAGAATTTTGTTGATATTGTTCTTAAAATTTAAGGGAAGGTTCTACTCCAAAGGCCCAAAAATGTAACGTAATTTCATGTTTTTTTTAGCGAACGTAATTTTTTTTCGAAAAAATCTTTTGTGGCATTTATTAGTGTATATTTCTAAAACATTATTCAACTTTTTCGATGAAAAATAATTTAAAATGGCGGCTGAAACTCTCAAAGCCGGTAGCGGCGATAGCCGATGTGCGTTGTACACTCTACAGCCCTGCCAAGTGATCTGAATCGAAAATACAAAAAACAAACTTAACCTAGATGAAATTTTGGGGGCCTTGTTATTCCGATTTTAATACACTTCCTGATGGCCCCTTATTGAATAAGCTTTAATTTGAGCCGTCAAACATCGAAATCGGTCAAGTCGTTGAAAAAAAAGTCGCGTTTAAAGTTTGACAAAGAAGAAATCGTAAGTAATGTTTGTTTTTTGACACTTACATCTAATTAGCTATTTCAGCAACATACAGATGTTTTGCTGCACCAGGGTGACAAGTTTTTCAATTTCTCCTCCGCTGACTTTACACGCCGATCGGCAGTTTTCGCAGCGAATTTTACGCAGTTTGTCCCGTTGACGATTCCTAATATCTGCATAGTTTTTAATATGGATAAAAAGCCTTCATTCCGGAAGATATTGTGGTGTTCTGTATACACAATACATACAACAAATACACTTTTTTATATTATAAAAACACTTAGTATAATGTGTCGATTATTTTGATCAACCTACTGTTGAGTAGCTATAAATAATCGACACACATGCGAAATATAATCAGTTGTAAATAATCATTCAAAACACAAACTAATATGTTTTAAAATTAAAACAATTAAATATGTAATTTTATATTTTATTGAACCACAAAAATAAAACCTTTGCGTCCTAAATTGGTGACCCCGACGTGATTATCAAGAAATCTGATTTTAACTAAAAATC
>JANSTU010031597.1:0-11964 GCA_027564075.1 Bolitophila hybrida
CAATCAGTACCTCATAAAGACACAGCGTGATCTTGTCGCTGATCCGTCAAAGTTTTGGACTTACATAAACTCGAAAAGAAAAGACTGATGGTTTTCCAAGCATGATGAACCACAATGGAGTAAAAACTATTTTTTGGTGTTAGCGTTTATAATTTGAAGATAATTAAAGCTTTGCAACTTGTTTTTATTATTTAAATTAGTTTTAATCAAGCAAAAATAATTGCTTTTTAATTTTAAATAATGCTTTCATTTGGCGACAATTTTAACTAATTGGCTTTTAATTTTGTATTTTGACAAAACTTGAACAATACATTTGATGCCTGTTGACCTCTTTTTTGTACATCCGAATTTATCCACTTATCATCATCGTTACAAAAGTAATTATTCAGACGAAATCGAAAGTTTTCCGAAAGAAATTTTCATACAAATAACAAATTTTAAACCTAGGTAGCTCAACGCTGCTGATTATTTTCGTTTAAACATCTTAACATAAATATCTTTCTTTTTTTTATTTGACTTTCGAAAAGATAGGCCGAAAAAAGGAAGCAATCCTACAATCCCAAAACACCAGAGAAGGATGATACTCCATTCTCCGCTACATCAGCAAAGAAGCGGAAATCACAAAAATAAATCCATGTGCCAGAGGATGCTACGTTACAGTATTGCATAATTGAATTTCTTCTCGTATTTTCAACGTTATCTATTATACTTTTATGAGGTGCTCTAATATTATAAGTGCAAATGGAGAGGACGAAGTGTGTAACGGTAATGTCGTATTTAAGCAATCTGCAATCAGTGCGAAAATTGCAATTACTCCGATAATTCTTCCAGCTGGTTCGAAGATCGTCGAATTTGCTGCTTATGTCGCTGTATGTACTTTCAACGAAGGGATTTCCGGTTTAATTATGTTAATGCATGGTATGGACATTAAAATTGGTCGGTACGGATAAAAAAGCCAATGCTTCTACTCATGAGTGACGAATTCATCTCAGACAGCAGCAAAAAGATGCCCTAGACATCATAAGTGAAGCAGGACTTTATGGACCTGGAATCGACAATTCTATTTAATTTGAAAAAAATGCCGCACACATGAATGTTAAATTTGTGGCATCAATGTCCCGATCTCCAATAATCTATTTCTATCTATGTGCTACATTCGAAAAAAGCTTATGTCTGCCAGGAATCAAACCGGGACTCTTCACATACCGCCAGCCAACGCGTTATCCTATTAGGCGACTACATCGATGATAGTTGAATATTATACGATATCATTCTGGGGACAATGGGTCAAAGTTTGATCAAAATTTAAGACAACTGCCAAATCGACCTGAAACCTTTGTTTCTGGGCAGTGAATCAAAAGGAGCAGACAGTGCCTTATGTCCTAAACCCTCGAATCAATTGTTTGATCTGGTCGAAGGCGGATACCATAGCTATAGTAAATATTGACATTTGCATAACGGTAAATAATAAAATGTAAACTTGACCAAGTGTTGAGTTGATCGCAGAAGTTGAATCGCATCTGCTGCACCGGTAACAATCAATTAATTATTCATTTAACTAAACAATAATCGATTATTTATCAGCAAAAAAGTATTAATAAGTACCCACTCTACTCTACGTAAGGGATTTTAAATAATTTGCCATTAACATTTTCCTTTGTTTTTCTTCTATTTTACGGGTCTCCATAAAAGGTTTTAATTTTTGAAGATAATGTCAGTTGTTTGATCCATTAAGTCTACTGTATCTTAATCAAGACACAATCAGAGTCGGAATAATTTTTATATCAGGCATTTTTAGTACCAATACAATGCTCTAATAATATGATTATACCTACCAAGTTTACAGTACAATATTTCAATATGCTCTAATTTCCATTGCATAACATTATGATTTACCATTTCCGCACCCTCAAACTTAAACAATACAAGTCACTGGAGCTAAAACATCGAGGTTAATCGTACTAATCAATCTCTTGTACATCTCAATGAGATCCTTTCGCTTCGCTGGTATCCACAGGACATCATATCTATATTATACACGCAAATTCTGTGTTTGACAAGCAAACTTAATTGGCGCCTTCGTGGCGCCCACCCGTGCGCAATGCCATTTCGACATAATGAAATTTTCAACAATTAAAAGCATTCCATGCGGCCTCTGTTCTGGATAATGTGTGTTCGAGTGGACCCTTTCTCGCTTTTTGCCACACAACGAAAAAAAGGAGTAACTGCTCATTATTAAAAGTATGCTATTTTCAGAAACCGATGCCATTCGGTTTTAATGTGCACTTCCGGTTTGGTTAGAACATTATCGTATGTGCATAGTTGCAATTATAGTATAACATGCTCACAATATTTGGTTCTGTCCTATTTTTTGTTATTATTTTTTCTGGATTTTTTTATAATTTATATTTTTGTTTATTAAAAAAAGAATGTTTATTTTTTACGAATTCCTTAAATTCACCAAGCTTTTATTAATGCAAAATACATAATAAAATACCAAAAATAAAATGAATAATGAAAGGCTGAAAAAAATATGTGCGGAAAACACCCCATTATATGATCGTTCGCCGCACACCATTCCATTTGGGCTGCGTGTTCTCGTACTAATTATGATTTCACAAGGTAATTTATTTTGAATGGGCACCGCCGCACAATTAAAACGTGGATGAAATTGTAAAGTGGATATACATATATACATATATACTCGTATATATATACAGAGAAGAAAAAGGTCCCGGACAATTTAAGTCAGCGAGAGAGATGGCCAGGCATCATATTATATTTTATTATGTATAATAGATATGAATTGCCTGCCAGCTCTAGTCTGCCGGTTTTTAGAATACCAGCCGAATTCTATGCGGAAGGTATGGAATTATGTTCAGACAAGGCAGTTGAACAATATTGCAAATTTGTATTATTAAAATTAATTAAATTTGTTTATTTATTAGTCGTGGTAATGGCATATAGTCTGGTCTAAGCGTAATGCTACTTAAAAAACATCTTTTAAGGTCTTTTACTGCCAAACGATATGGTCTCGAAAGAAGTTCTTACTGGTTTGAGTCCCGGAGAACCATGCTGATTTCGTTAGAAGTAAACAGACTGAATCTATTGTTTTTGTATAGGTTTAGTGCGAGAAGGGAGCAAGGTTAACCTTAGGCAGGACAGGCCAATATTAGAGGATTTATTTTAGGTCTAAGGCACAGTGTACACAACGAGAGTAGTTTAAAATCTGATTTTATTTATATTGCTTATTAAGCAATGTGTTTTATATCAATTGACGCCAATACATTCTTTAGCGGTCGCTTGCACTGTAACATGAAGACTTTATATAAGCATACGTTGGTGTGTGTAAAGCCATGAATTACCTCTTTTTAATGTAAGATTTTCTTCATTAAGGGAGATTCTTTTTACTCAAAAACACTACACTGTGTGTGCGCTTAATTAGTGTGAGACATCTAAATTGTCTTCCTTAAAATGCCATAACTTCTGAACAATACGAAAAAAAAAATATATATAAAAAAAACAAAATATGCAGTTTTTTTATTTAATTCATTCGAATGCTTTTTCATCCTTCAAACAAAAAAGTTTCATACAAACTTTAACCCCCCCTAATCCTTTTTTGGGGGGGGCGCCAAGATTTTTTTTTGTTCAGAAGATGGTCTGGCTAAAGTCCAGTATAGTTCCGAGCACCTTCGGGGCTTGACTTCAGCCCAGGATGATTTTCTTTGAATTTTTGACATAGACAACCAATAGTTCTTAGTGTTGCACGGAAAAAATTGGAATAAATCATAAAAATAGCCTATCAATTTGGCGCCAATCGTAAATTAGGTAATAAAATAACACTTGAAGTAATTGTTTGTGTCATTTATGCAAGTATTCAAGATTCACACCAGCCAGCATTTACTAATTTTTAGTTAATGTAGGATTCATGCAAATAATGCCATAAATCTCAACAACATTTACGGAATATCAGTAAATAACGGAGGCGCCAATAATGCATTTAAATTACACCAGAATTTAATAAAAAATCAGTGATGCGCAACAACATTTACTGATTTTTTGTAAATTATGGGAGTAAGTCATGTAAATAATAATAATATAATAATAATAATATGCATAAATTCGCACCATCATTTACTTAAAATCATTAAATGTGGGAGTAATTCATTCCGATAATACTAATCACACTAGAATTTTCTGAATATCAGTAAATAGTGCGCAAATCACATCAAAATTTGCTGATTTGGGCTGATCATTTTGTAGTACTACGATTAGAGGCTAAAACACCTATCACCCTTTTAAGGGTTTTTAAGTTTGTATGAAACTGTTTTATTTAAAGTAATATTAAAAAAAAAATAAAATCAAATAAATGATTTGTTTTGCGTCATTTTTTCATTTTATCCCTATTTCGTCAAAAAGGAGTAATAAAAAGTTGGTATTATAAAAAAAACTGTTTGTTGAATTTCCTCCATGATCACTTGTAGTACTACGTTTTTGTGTCTAAAACCCCTAAAACACCTTTAAGGACTTTAAAGTTTGTATAAAACTTTTTTATTTAAAATATTATAACAAAAAAGTTTGAAAACCCTTAAAAGGGTGTTAGGGGTTTTAGCCCCAGAAACATATTACTACAAATTAATCAGCGAGAACAATTTAACATTTTGATTTTTTTGAGTACCAACAATTTTGACCACCCCCTTTTAGTATTTTCCATTTTGGGGAGATAGGGGTAAAATGTAGTGATGCACTTATTTTAAAAAAATCATTTATTTAATTTTGAATTTTATTTTTTTATTATGACTTCAAATAGAAAACAGGAAACCCCCTTAAAAGGGTGATAGGAGTTTAACAAAGTACTACCAATTTATCGGTGGAAAATTTTTCACATTTTGTAGTGCCCCATAAAGTGCAATTTGGCTCTGATTTTTTAATAAATATACAAATACTGCGCATAAATTAAACCAAAATTTACTGAAAATGAGGAAAAATGCACATAAATCACTCCAACATTTACTGATTTTTAGTAAATGCTTGTGTAAATCATGCAAATAGTCCGTTTAAATCTCACAAACAATTACTGAAAATCAGTTAAATAATTAAATTAATTCATTTATTGAATATAATTCATGAAAATTATGCGTATAAATATATGGTTAGCTCCATGGAATATAATTGCCAGGTAAAATTATGTGGCTTAATTGGTATCAAGTTCTTCCACAGGACTTAGAAACCGTCATTTACGCACGCAGTGAAATGCCTGATTTTTTCCAAAACTCGAGTTTTGAATTGTGCAGTGCTGTATTGCTTATCAAACTATTGCTGGTTGTAAAATCAGCTATTAAACAAGAAAACGCGGAATATGTACTCTGGACGAACGCTGTGCTTGTTTTAAAATGGATCAGGAAAACTCCACAAACGTGAGTTACATTCGTAGCAAATCGTGTCGCCGAAATACAAATTACCACAAACCCATACAGATGGATACACGTTACAACCCTCGACATTAACTTTGCTGGAACGGCCCGATATGGTTAAAGCAGGATGAGACACATTAACCAAATAGATTCATGTGCTCCGATTTGCAACAATTGTCAAAGCTATGGAATTATGGATTTTTATCCACAACCGAGTAACGAGACAGCCTGACGTTCTGGATCAACATTTCTGCCACAGAAATTAAAGCAAGCAAAATCCAATGTCATTCGGAATATGAACGCAGGCATTGAATTCACACTGCACTGCGTTTCTGGGTACCAAATGCACGAAGCACCATCAAGCAAATTATACATCGCTGTGTAAAGTGTTTCCGCTATGCCAAGAGTAATCACGCACGTCAAATCATAGGAAATCTTCCATCTCCACGCATTTCTACAACTAGAGTTTTTCTACGCCGGTCCAATCACCCTTCGAATGTACAAGGGTCAGTGCAAGAAGACAAACAAGGCCTACATTTGCCTATTTGTATGTTATGCCTACCGAAGAGAGCCGTGCATCTGGAAATGGTCTCCTACATGACCACAGAAGCCTTTGTTGCCGCCTTTCGTCGGTTTACAAGTCGACGCGGAAAAATTGCGGATCTTTATTCAGATTGTGGGACCAACATTGACGGAGCCAAATCTCAGCTCCTTGAACTTCGATCTCATTTGATTAAACAATGCAGAGATTCCCAGTTGACCTTGATTATGACTGATGAGGGCAGGTTCACCAAATTTTGGCGGACTGTGAGAATCTGCAGTTAAGTCAGTGAAATATTACATTCGCTTAACCATTGGACCCACATTGCTGACTTGTGTGGAAGCATGCCTGAATTCACGATACCGGCGACCTATTTAGCTTTAACTCCGGGTCATTTTTTTATCTGCGAGCCGCTTAACATGCATCCGACCCCGATCTTACAAAGTCACCTGAAAACCGTTTAAACAGATGGCAATTACTTCTACGTATGACACAAAACATCTGGGATAGATGGCAAAATACAACGTGGGCCAAAAGAAATCATCCTGTTGGAAGATGCTCTTATTTTCGCATATGTGAAATCTGTTTTGACATTTATGCACTCTGACTATGTAGAATACAAGTGAAGAAGCCAAGGAGCGATTTACTCCCCAAGAACGCGAAATAATCGTGTCTATTTTTTTGCGTAACAATTCGTCTGTGGTGTTGGTTAAACCGTTTGGCCACCAACCTTGAAGAGTATGGGACCACACGAGACGTTGCCAAGAGTGGCCGGCAAAATCATAATGAGCGATGAGGCTCATTTCCAAAATCATAATGAGCCACAACCGATATTCTAAAGGCGGCGTTCCCGGGTCGCCTTATCTCTCGTTTTTGCGATTTGCACTGGCCCGCAAGATCGCCCGATTTAATCGATACAGACTTTTTTTGTAGGGTTTTTTGAAGTCCCGTGTTTACGTGAACAAACCCGAGACTCTGGAAGCCCTCAAGGACAACATTCTACACGAGTGCGAGAATCTGTTGCCCGAAGTTCTCGCCGAAGTGATGAAAAATGTCATAAAACAAGCCAGTATGGTTCCCATTTGACCGATATCATCTTCTCGACTTGACCAATAAAATTCTAAAGGTTCAAATAACATAATCAAAAAACAGAATCGAAGTTTTTCATTTAGAAAAAAAATTAGAGCCAAACAACATCGGATTACTTCTTTTTGCCCACCTTGTATTAAAAAATAGAAGAAAAAATCAAAACAAGCAATATTAATCTTTGTTTTTTTTTATTATTTTAAAAAGTAGAAAATTCGAAATCATATTAAATATAACCAAAAAATCGAATGCATCGAAACCGGTGGTATAACAATTTAAACAATTAATATAAAAAAATACAAATAATAAATAGAAAAATGGAAATTTTATTAAATATAAACGAAAAATCGAAATTATATTAAATATATTTATATATTTTTTTTCATTTTATTTTGATATTTTGATTTTGTAAAAAGAAGAAACAAATCGAAAATAAAATTATAAAATTTTCGATTTTTTATTATTTAAAAAAAAAACAAAAATATATGACCCTTTTATCTCCCAATTCAAGAAAAATGGCTAAAATTTTAAAATCTTTTCTTAGAAACGCTTCTTAACGTAAATTCAAATTGTTACCGTTTCCATATGGACACCGTAGCAGATAACAAGTTAAATTAAACCAAAAAATCGAAAACATCGAAATCGATGTTAATAAAATTTAAAAAAAATCGAAACAAATAATACAAAAGTTTCAATATTTTAATTGAATTAAAACATAGAAGAAAAAATCGAAACAAAAAATATTAAACTTCATCATATTAAAAAAATGTATCCGACATGTGCTACATCGCACACAGGCCCTATGTCCCACAAGGGATTACAGGATCCAATGAGAATGATGAATAATAGAATAATATCGAAATTAAAATAAATAAAACCTAAAAAGCCATTCTATATAATATATATAGAATCTGAAAATAGAATATATGAAATTAAAATCTTATGTAATTAAGAAAAAAACGAAAAATCTAGGAAAATCTTTTTGTTTACAGAATCGACCAGCCCTAACATCGGCTAAATAAATGATCTTGTTTTGGTCGTAGTTAAACGATTGACACCAGAAAATTGGTTACTAGGACGAGTTAGTCAAATACATCCTGGTAAAGACAATCAGGTGCGCGTAGTTTCATTTAAATATTCCAAAACAACCAAAAAACACCTAAAATTTGTTTTTTTTGTTATTTGTTAAAATTTTAGTAAATGTAGGTGTTAATCATGCACATACATACGTACTTGGGAATGCGATTTGGACCTAATTAGGACCTTTACTGTAAACCAGTAAATGGTAATGTAATTCATGAAAATATTTGTTTAAATTACACCATTATTTACTAAAATCAAGATTTGTTTTAATAAATGAAATATTTTCTAATTCCATTATGATTCGTAAAATAAGAAGTATTTTTTTCTTAATTTAAGTAAATATTTCTTCTTCTTTTAAAAATACGAATTACTCATATTTAGTAAATTAATTCTTTCCGTGATAACTGGGACATTTTTTGTTGTGGACCTTTTAATCCTATTAGTACTGCCTTGAGTCTCTGAGACTAATTTTGACTTGCATTGCTTTCCTGGGCTTAAAATAGTTTTTACATAATTGTGGTTTCTTGTATTTTAAACTGCAGAATTTGTATAGAGAATTTCGACAAAAAAAATCTTTCTATTTTTTAACAAAATTAATTTAAAAAAACTACTTAATGTATGTCATTTTACCCAGTATTACTAAATGCGTCTAATTTTCAACTGAAAATATCCATTTAGCCAAATAACCCAATTGACCGATTCGACTGTTTGGTCGAAAATACAATTAGCCGAAGTGCCATATTCAAAAGGATGTCCATATTTAAATGACTTTCGGCCAAATTAGCCATTCAATAAACGCTGGTTTGCATTAAAGCGATATATAAAATGTATCATTTCTAAAGGCCCATTGTGATCAATAATGGAATTCTGTAAATTGTAAACTGTAATCCATTCTCACGAATATTCTGGTCTAGCGAGCAACGCTTCAGCGTTTACCCATTATAATGCAAGCCTTTTCAGAATAATACGATAATATAGTCATTGTATATAATATATATATATATATACCTGAGCTTATAATGTATGTATGTGTGACTATTTGTGTAATGTGTATATAATACATAAATCCGCTTATATACAATTTTCTTTTCACTTCAATTCTGCTATCATTTTCTGTCATGCCATAATTTGTTATGACAATAAATAATGCACTGCACTAAAATGTGACAACAAAAGCGCAAGATTGCCTCTAGGCGCGCGTTGCTTTACAGTTTACAGCTTATACAGTTTACGTCAGACAAGCGTATGTATGGCTGTGTGTGTGTATACGGTCAACAAAGCCCCAGTAAAGCTTTTACAATTTATATATGAGCTTGCGCTTGCATACACACACACATGCACACAGAGACACACAATATTACATATTTATACATATAAAGTGGTCATATAAATATGCAAGCAAACATTTTCAGAATTTGAGAAGTAAGTTAATAAAACTTTCTCGTGCATAAGCAAATAGAACTAGGCTGTTTTATAGAGTGCACACGCGGGGGTGTTCCTAGAACGAAGCTTTCTTTGTGTTTAATGGCGTTCTATATAAATATATCTCGAAAACTATTCCTATTGAATTGAACTCAATCGATTTGCACAATTGTATGTAAATAACGCTTCGTCTGACACTTTGTCGAAACGGTGCCGAGCTGCAGCGAATAAATGGCCGATATGGGACATAGGGCACAATATTTATTGTCGTACCCAATTCAATTATGCGGTGGTAATGCTAAAAGTTGTCGCATCTTTAGTGTTCATGTGGTAATTTTCTGAAACATCTATATTATACAGTCTATATATCGAGAATACTGCGTACACTGAACCTTCTATACGCACAGAAGGAAGCAATTAAACCTCAAGCACCACCCAAAACACACACACACACACACACACTAAACCGCACACATAGATGAACTTTATATATACATTGTGTGGTAAGAGAGGAGATGAGCATGAAAATGAGTCAGCCTTTGCCTCGTGTGTATTTATGTATAAAATATATACTTTGCTTCAAAACTCAATTATGTTCCCGTTGAATAATTTAATAGAACAAAATTTATCTCTCTACGTGCACACTAATCCAATGAGAATCACTAAACTGCCATGTCGAGCCAAAACAAATACGTTCGAATGCATTATTTGATTATATTTAAAGTAAAGTTTATTAAATTGCACCGCATTTTCAAAATTTCATTAAGAGGTCAATGTGATCTCATGAATGTTTGTGGTATAAGTGTGAAATAATTGGATTCAAAAGACTGTTTTAGGAATGGAGAAAAAGATTTTGATTGATATATTATGCAGAAGGGTTCTGTTTTTTAAATATATCCTAAAAAGTGTTTCAATTAACATATGTTATATGATATAACTCAAGATTAGCGCACACCTTATTCACAGCACTGACTTAACACAAAATAATACGGTGCGACGCCTAATAATGTAAGATAAAAGTTTTAGTAATGCTTTTGTCCAGGATGGACGAAACCACTGAATTTATGTCATGTTGTGTATACATAAATCTGGGAACTTTATCTTGCAAAAAACGTTGGATTTCTCTGACTTTATGGGATGGGGCGGAGTCTGGTTGAAACATAATTACATCAGGACAGATTATTTTGTATTTAATAATTAAGAAATGTATATTTCATTTTTTTTTATTTTCAAAAATTATGTATTTTATATGTACATTTTAATGTTTGACATTTTTTTTTTTTGGCCAACTTTTGATTTGGTGTTTGATCCTTTTTTAAGTCCAATTACCAATCGAATATTTTAAATTTGGACAAAATAGCCATTTGGATGAAAAGTCATTAAGACGAGTAACCTATTTGACCGAACAAGTATTTTTTTTAGAATAGTTTTACTAAACCCATATTTAAAACGGTGTAGACCTAAAATCGATTTATGAAAGAATAAAAAGAAAAGAAAATAAAACAGTAATATAGGCCAGATTTAAACCAATTTACCATTTCAGAAGAAATTAATCAAAAAACAACTTTCGGAAATATTAAAATAAAAAAACCGACATTGTAAATAAGATAACACTAAAACCAACTTAAGCAAAATTATGAAATATTAAACCGACATTGAAAATACAAAAAAAAAAAAAAGGTTTATGCTTTTTTCACCTAGTCTAAAAGGCCTAAAACCAACTAATAAAACAAGATTAAAAGACCATGACCGACTTTTGGTAACGTTAAAAAGCAAATAAATGACCAAGTCTAAAAAAAGCTTTGGCAAGATCAAAAGACATAAAACACACTTAGCGAGAATTAAATCTAAATCTAAATATCACTTTAAAAGTAACTTAGGAAAGATTAAAAAATCTAAAAACCAATCAACAACCTATAACTAACTTATAGACTAGATTGAAAAACTAAAAACCGACATTGGCAAAACTAAAAGACCGAACATTCTAAAAAGATCAAAAATAGAAAATATAAAATACACCTAAACTTATAAAGTAAGATACAAAATTAATCAACTTACTTAGAAAAGAAATAGACCTAAAACTGACATAGGCAAGATAAAATCTAAAAGAGAACTGTTTAATCCTAAATGTCCTAAAACCAACTAAAATGCAAAAATATATATATCAAATATGTTATCTCCCTTCCGCTTTTTTCATCAATGCTTTATAAAAAGAGTTACAGTGATCGGATTTAGTTCAAATATGCGCCGTTTTGTTAGATAATCTGTTTCCATCTAGACGGCATTTTCAAAATACCCCCCCCTGTGGAGCCCCCCTCCTTATTTGCGAAAAACTCGGACATTTTCACAAGCCTATTTTGAGGCCAACTTTACACCACCAAGGGCGTTCGTCATGGACAGGAACAGGTGGTAATCACT
>JANSTU010031608.1:0-11961 GCA_027564075.1 Bolitophila hybrida
TTGTGAGTGTTAGAGCACAGTAGCTCCAATAGGAGTAGCACAGCACAAACAGCACATTAGCATGACCTGACCAGTCGGCACATTGGCCCTATTTTCCCCAAGGGATTACAGGATCCAATGAGATGATTAAAAATCATTCAGGAATAACTTAAAGACTGTGTGATTCTCCGAAATGTTTCACGGGAAAGATTGAAATCAATGTGTCTATTAACGATGTCATTAAAAGCTCCAGACATTCTATGCATACGCTCAGCAAGACCATAATTACCTCTAAGAAGACATGTGAACGTGTTTTTCTGAATGGGACATTTAAATCTATAAGATACAGCAAATGGAGAGCATCGATACGATTACATAACAGATCAAACAAGAATAAAATACCTGCATTTGTACGAAGAAAGGGAGATTCTCCAGACACAGGAGCTCGCAACGAAAAATATAGTGTGGACTTGTCTACCCTGTCGACGCAATGCATAAAGCAAGACACGTTTCTGGATTAATTCTATTTGAATTTATTGAATGAAAAAAAAATATATAAATCACTCAAATCGTGAACTTTGCAAGAATTCTCTGTGAACACGGAATCAGCTTTGCTATTTTATGAAGCGGGCGAAAAGTGTGATAGCAACAAGTGTTTTTTGCAAGCGACGTCATTTGCGAAAAAAAATATCAGTATAAATGTTAAATCTGAAATGCCGTCATCGTCACCGGTAAGTTTTGAAAACAAAATTATTTGAGTACAGTCTTATATATAAAATAAATATTAGTTATGTTTTTTTATTACTTAAAGTTATTTGTATATAAGATAGAGCACACCGCGTCACCATAGCCAGTGCCAGCACAAGATACATACGTGCATAACATCTCAGTTTGCCACGAGTTCGCTTCGTCAAGAATACCCCTTCGTTCCGCTATCGTCTGTGCGCATCCACCCCTTTACTTTTGCGAAGCCCCTTTTATGTTTTGCGGAAAAATGCTACTCGGGATGTTCCTAAATGACTGCCTTAAAGCACACCAGAACCAGCCCTAAACAATGCAGATTCCACTAAATTCGTGGATGAAGAACGTCCGGCCATGAAACCATGCTGAGATGATGATATAGTTCGTCCTATTCTTTCCGTTATTACATCGCATCACATCACATTTTTGCTGCACTAAATGAGCTATAGTAAATTCGCGTCAGGGCAAATTAAGACTCCTAACCATCGGGGATGTGTTGTGAGTGTTAGAGCACAGTAGCTCCAATAGGAGTAGCACAGCACAAACATCACATTAGCATGACCTGACCAGTCGTGTCAACCCGTAATGGTCAATGATTCCGGTGTGCAGCATCGCAGACTGGCCCTATGTCCCACAAGGTATTAAAGGATCCAATGAGAGACATTTAGTATGGAATAATTTCACTTAACACCACCCAACATTTAATTTTTTTAAAGGCCATCATGGCATTTTACCCATTTTTGTCATAATAATTAAGAGAGATAGTTAAACGATAAGGTTATAGACAAATAAGTTGGAAAATGTAGTTAATAACTTTGCCTGTTAACGATATTATGGGACACAGCTACTAACAACCGCCATTTTCATTCATTTCATTTCATTTGAAATCATTTGTTTTTTTAAAAAATTTTTTTTAACTAAAGATCATTTGAAGAAAAATGTCCCTGGTTGTCGTCACGTAATTATTTTATTTGCTCTGAATCTCTGTTTCTTATGTTCATGACGCTTGACTCGTCCTTCATCAGCACTAGAAAGTCGATCAGACCAGCATCAAATAATAAGTTAGAAATATTTAAATAAAAAAACAACGACTTTAAATAGGGAGATTGCATTTTAATTATATAATAAAATCGTTTATCATAATAGATTAATACATACTCAAATTGATACTGTCTACTTAGAAACCATTCCAATCCAAATAACATGAAAAGGACCTTTTAAAACTTGAAAGAAATTCTGACGTTCTGACCTATCGTTATAAGATAAAATCTTCATAAATCAACAAGTTTCGAGATAACCGTTCAACTTTGCATATAAACGCGCTGCAATTCACCGACATAGTTGTCGTTCATTGATTTACGCACTCTCGCACATAATATACATTACACAAATATCATATGCAATTACGCAAGTATAGTACTGACTTGACCTATTTAATACATTTTGCTACGGCAATGACGTGCGAGCCTGGCTCGTTGCTTTTTTCCGGTGAGTTTGCGCAAAATTACATACATACGCACATATTATTGTATATAACGATAAATGTATATAATATAATATACAATATGTGTGTGTGTGTTTGTAAATGTTCATATATATTTCCCGCGACTTTTCTGATGCACTTGTGCAGCTATATAAATACAATGTGTACGCGCGACGCAGCGACACGAGGTGATGAATGATGCCGTCTGTGAATTGATGAATTACGTTGACCTATAACATCAATGCGTGCGGCAAAATAAACACAAACGCGCACGCAAATTATTATAAAAACACCGCGCGAATTGATGACTGTTTTTCTTCAGTATATAAACATATATATGTATAGTTAATGCGAGAGTGTGTGTGTGTGTGGCTTTTATTGTTGTTGTTGTTTTTTTTTTTTGCAAAGCGATCTGGGTCATATTTTCAATGCGTGTGCGTGGTGTGAACGAAAATATTTCGTGTATTGTATTTAGATTTGCGAATTTGCGAATTTACGAAGGACAAATTGCACACGCGCTCAGCCATAAGATGTGTTAGCTGAGTTTTTTTTTTTGTTTGTGTGCCTTTTTTTGGTGTGTGTGCGTTTACCGATCGTGATTTCAAAAACAGATATTTTTTTGCGATTTTTCAAGATGTATGCGATGAAGGTGACTCGCAGAAGAATATATATATATATGAAAACGGATTTCCGAGCAAAGCCACAATGTCAAGTATTATATTATTGTACCTTGTGCGCAGGCGCGTTTGGCTGTTATTCATTGCGCACGCGAAGGATAGCAACCCACGTGCGTCGGTCGCGTCATTTTGCGCAGGTATCAAAGTGTGTAAGAAACCATGGCCAAGAAATGTAAAAACAAAAAGATTGTACAAATTTAATATAAAAAACTACATTTACTTTGCGGAAATATTCTCCCAAAAAAATGCATTATCATAATAAACAAATCATTTTTTTTAAATTAAACTAAACGTTTACGGTGAGAATTGCACATTTCTAACATTTCATTCATGTTCCCGTATTATGAACTTGAATATACGTTATAGCGCCATAATTACACATCGTTATGCGCACAATATTTACAACCTTACTACTCTACACATATTGATGCACATATACACCACTTTAACATATGTATATATTGTATAATGCACATATATATACTGTATTATAATAGCATTTATAAAGAATGTAGAATTGTAGATTGTAGACTGTATAGAGAGTACAAACATTTCTCGGGAACACCACATAGGTGGCTCTCAACTTGTGAAAAGCGTCACCAACGCCCTTTTCCTCTATTTATAATAATATATATAAATAAAATAAATGAAAATATATGTCGAGATAAAGAGAGATAGATAGATAGGCAGAGAGGGAGAGAGTTAACGAGAGTACTTGAATAGTATATACTAGCAATTTTCTCGACTACACGTTCGTACTTTGTAATCACTATATAGTACATTCATGCCAATATGTACTATATGAATTATGTATTATATATTAAACACGTAGTATTTCAGGTCTACTACATGCGCAGAGAGAAAACACAGAAATGTTAGCGTATATACGAGTATAATCATGTATTTAAGTATATATATATATATATATTGCGCGAATTTTCCGCGTGTAGACGCGCAGTACAATGATCTGGTGAATGTGGAGCAAAGAGCACATAAAATGCAGACAGATATAATGAGATGCAGCATTTGATACGGCGCAGGTCTATCGTGGATTTTGAGAATGCATGAATAGACCTACTATCTATACAAATATACATATATATATATATATACTATACTACTACATTATGTACTATTTGTGTACACGCGCAGTGTATGTGGCTGGGTCGTTGCATCGAGCTGTGCGCATTTTAGAGATGTGTCGAGCACGAGCACCGGCCGGAGAATCCGCGGCCGAGACGTACCTTTTGCATAGACGTTCCAAAGTGAAATCAGATTCATGATGAGTCAGTGAACCTGGGAAACCTTGTATATACGTTTTCGCGTAGAATTACGTGTGCAATTTCCAATTATTTTCTCTCTCAAATGCTCAAATGTGTGCATTTATCAAGCTCTTAGTATTCCAGTGATGATACTATTAGATCGATATTTTGACATATATATTTATTATATACCATATATAGTCAAACATATCTGTATAATACATACACATTTTGCGGTAGAAGTATATTGTTAATATCCAAGCAAGTTACCGGGTGGGCTGGATGCTGC
Source organism: Bolitophila hybrida (assembly GCA_027564075.1). Classification (NCBI taxonomy): domain Eukaryota; kingdom Metazoa; phylum Arthropoda; class Insecta; order Diptera; family Mycetophilidae; genus Bolitophila; species Bolitophila hybrida. The sequence continues at coordinate 4,432 of JANSTU010031608.1, forward strand.
ACACTGACCCACGAACTGCCAACTGCTCTCGATCGATGAGGCGCACACATAACACTCAAACACCCACGCCTTATATGTCTACATATATAGTATATATTATAAGCATTTTATACATATATTCAGAAATATAGATCCATGATTTACTCGTATTTATACTCGCAAACTCTTATTATAATATATATATATATATATACTCCTGTATATAATATTTGTGGAGCATAGACCAGGAGCACAGAGCACGCAGCAGCTCCATCGAAATGTGTATATTACGTTTTGCGTACGTGATAACTCGTGTGTGTGTTTGTACTGTATGTAGTAAATATATATATATATTATATATATAGTTTTGGGCGTGGGCGGCAAAAATGTGCGCTTGATGACTGTTCTCCTGGCTTCTGAATGTCGGCGAATATTTTCGATATCGCTATGATGTAATATAGATTAACTTTGAAAAATTCAAGTGTATGGAAAGCACGTTAGGGGGCATATATAGTAACTATTTTCAAAAAAATCTGTTTTTTTTTTGTGATGGTAAAATTCTCAGAAATGTTCTCTGGAAAGTTCGAGTCGATTAGAAGAAAATTGAATTTAGTTTAGATAAGTTTTACTTGGGGATGAACAAAAAGTTTTTAATCAAAAATTAGAACTAGTTATTAAGTTTTTTCTAAACTTTTCGTTTTTTGATTTCAGATAATTAATAATAATAATTTCGCCTTTCATGACTGGAATCATATCCCTTAATTTCGTAGGAAATTCATAATACCAATAAAAAAAACATCAGACTAAAATCATATTTTGTGTTATACCACTTTAAAGCCACCGATGTCGAAAAAAAGTTTGCCCACGGTCTCCATCATTTCGGCTGATTTGATTATCAGACATTAAAGAAACTAAACAGAATTAATTAATCTGTGAAACTGTGGATATCGAATGAATTAAAATCATTTGAGAATATTAACAATTGTATAATTAATAATTAATAATAAAGTTTTTTGAAAATTATTTTGTAAATTTCATGTTTTAATTTTCAAAAAAGCAAAAATCAAATCAAAATACCGAATATACCATACAAATTTTAAAGCAATCGGTTAGACCATTCAAATCGCAGTTTTTAAGAAAAGCGCTGTATGTTAATAACTGCTATAATTTTACATATAATATTAAAAATTCTAATAGACTCAAACGTCATCGAGTATTGGAAAAACAATTTACCAAAAAAAATGCAAATGCAAATACAAAAAAAAGAAAATCGATTTTACGACATATGGTCCATGTGATATGTCGAAAAATCGATTTTATTTATCTTTTAAATCCGTTCCTGCCGATGCTGACATTTTTTTATAATTATATATTGATATATATATAATGATTTTGCTCATTTCTATTATTGGGTTTTAAAAATTGAAGGGAAGTTTTAGTTTTTTGAGCATCACGTTAAAAACAAAATGTACCCAAACGGTCTTCATTGCACAAAAATATAAAAAATAAATTTATTGGAGCTTCAACCTAAAACATCAATAAAAAGTAGAAACATACAAAAATGGTAGACATTTGAATTTTTAGTAAGCGTTTTTCACATTTTTCGTGATCTAAAAAAAAAAAACGACAAAAAATCATCTGAATTTAGTTTTATACAAAAAATCCAAGTCAATCCAACGAGTAGTTCTTGAGATATCTGTGTATTATTTTAATTATTTTCTTTCCCGAACTCTTCCCACATGGGTGTTCTTGTTTCTAGCACCTTTTTTACTTAAATTGAGAATGTTAGCGCGGAAAATCTTTTATTTTTGAAAAAGATGGGTTTCTTTCTTATGCGATAACTTTTTTAAGCAATCGTTTTTGGCCATAAGCTATCGAAAAATTGAGATTTTTGGTCGAGTAAGAATCTCCCCAAAACTTAATTTTTTGAAGTTTATCTCGAAAATGCTTTTCCTTTTTTTATAGGAAAAAAGCTTTATTCGCATCAGTAAAGAATATTAGTATATTTTATTGGCTAAGATGTGTGATGCCTAAGAGATTCAGCCTCCGTATTCTGTAGACATCATATGTTTATATCGTATATATTAAAATGAAAAAAATCTAAGAAACCGAAGGGATATTGATTTTTATCGTGAATTCGTGAATCGACAGTTATTAGTAAATATGATACTGAGAACTTGAAAAATCCAATAAATTCTTTGCATAAAATGTATTACATAGTTTTGTATACATGTTATACAAAAAAATGCCAAATGCCCTTGCCGCTTATTTACATTTTTTTTTTTGCAAATATGTATATTTTATACACAATTAATTTATGCAAACTATAACAACGAGATCTTTTATACATTACAAACAAAATATATCTCACTCACACATATACAAAAAAAAAAACATATTAATTATTATGCAAATATTTAAGACAAGACGAAACACAAACTATTATAATATATACTATATTATAATACGTTTACCATTTACTATATACATCCGATTTGCGAATACATGAACTCATTATATACACATTATATTGTGAATGTATTTGTAAATTATACATACATATTTATATACATATTATATGTCCAGATGGTAGTCGACCAGGCGCTGAAGACGCTCAGTTCACAAGTCGTTCAGTAATAGTATAATGACGGGATGTACAAGTACTTAAGAAAATAATTGGAATTTATTTGTGGCCGCATGCAAATTTGCGTGTCTATAAAATATCAAATAAGTCATGCAGCGATCATAAAGTAGTTTAGATATTATGCTACTACAATATAGATGAGAATACTTTTTTTTTAAATTACTAAAGAATATATTTTTAAATGCTTCTTGTGATTTGAATAATTTATAAATAGTCTTAAATATGTAGGAATACTATACCTATTATCATTGTTCTTTGCACATAAAAATGACATATATATATTTTGCAATCAAGGCTTTGCCTTCTGAGAACATAAACTCTGTGGAAGAAAAAACATATGGAAAAAAGGTGTCCTCACATACACGAACAAACAAAAAAAAAAACTGTGTGCCAAACCAGCAATAGCCTTCATAATCTTGCTAAGACCGGCTGGCGCGATGATATTGAATACCGCGGCGACCAGAACTTTGCGAAGGCCTCACCTTGAGACGGACACAAGTTTATACACAAACACACACGATATTATATTATATTCATTTATATATATGAACTGATTATAAATACATGCCGAAGACTAAATTTACATTATATTGTATATACGCAAATATACGAGTGCGTGCGTACACACACAATCATATAGTCTGAGACCGGCTAGAGGAAAAACGTGTATTCAAAACGTCGTTGATTGCCATTGAACCGGACTGCAGTTTTTGCATTAATAATTTATTGATTTTACAGTGCATTTCATTTATATATTAAAATATGATAATAATTATGAACTCTGTTGCAGTCCAAAGAACGTGTTGCATTTCAATCAGCTGCGTTCGTACAACTTACGCCAACGCATATATACATATATGATGATGTATAACTACCGGCAGCCAAGTCGCGACGACTGCATTTTATAAGGAGAAATGAAGCTAGCGCGCGTTCTCGATCGTACGTTGCCACGTAAGCGAACGCTGCGCTCGATCGCATTCCACATACCGCGCATTTACAGCGATCGAGACTCAGTCAAACCAGACTACTGCACACGTATTGTACGGTTTATACATAGTTGTTAGGCAAGTCGATTTTGTGTGGGATGAGTTCATGCGCGCGATTTCTTAGTAACCGCATACGAACATATGGTACTTCGAATCGGATTGGCTGCTGCTAGCGATGCACACGCGTCTCGACTGTCGACCATATTAGAATGCGTTCGCCGGCACCGTATACACACACACGCAACGCCCACGCGCATGCTGCTCACATTTCTGATGTTTTCTATTGATGGCTCGGACTAAATTTGGCATTTAACTGATCCCACAGCTGAGCACAAATGCGCTGCTGAGTACCCCAGCTGATTGATTGTACACAAACTCAAACTCACACATATATACACTCGCCTCTATATACTTACTACTTGCGATTTCATTCATGAAACTTCCAAAGTAACCGAGACGCACATTCAACTATATGCTACAGAACTCGGTGAGTGTGTGTGTGTGTGTGTGTGTGTGTGTGTGTTTGTATGGAATACGAAACAAACAAAAAAAGACAGCTCACGCGCAGCGCGGCAGAGTCAATTTGAGAGCCGTGGAGCCGTCGACAACAAATAATTCAAAAACGGTTGAGCGCGCACCAATTAACTCTAAACTATACGGTTTTGTAAAATCTTCTACCGATAAAGCGGTCTTATTGTAAAATGTAAACAATGTACATTCCTGGATATGGTATTTATATAGAAATGTATGTTTTCTGTATTTCTAAAGGCGAACATTGGCCTACACACAGACAAAATGCTTTGGAAATGTGTCGTTTTTTAATACAAACACACATATAAATTATGAGGTTTATATACATAGTTTACTGGTGTGGGCTGTTTGTAAGTATGAATCAAAGATCACCCACATTGATGCAAACAAGTAATTATTATAATGCGTTGTGCAGTTGAATGCACTATTCTGCAATACAACGAATTTTTTAATGATTTTGAATTTTCATTGACTGTGCGAGTAGAAAAGGCTATTGCGCAATGGTTTTTTTTTACGTTTTATACGTGAGAATCAAATTGTAAGCTCATAGTAAAACCTACACACACAAACAAAAGCGCATACACATTTGCTATTATTGTGTAGAAAATGTCATTATATGCTGTGTGCAAGTACGTGCATTAATGCATTGAGAATGAGTGACACACACACAGAGATAATCACACGCACTCAACATAATGTTTGATATACGCATAAAGTGAAAGTTTTCTTGGAGTGATAGGATCATGGATCTCAACGCAAAATTAAAGCAATTACACTGCAAATCTGATTTATAATTTAAATACATTTTGTATGTTAAATTTATATGATGTTGTAAAATATTATAAAAAATACCTGTAATCCCTTATGGGACATATGGCCTGTGTGCGATGCCGATGAACCCGATTCATTGACCATATACGGGTTCACACGACTGGTCAGGTCATGCTAACGTGCAACTCCTATTGGGGTTACTGTGCTCTAACACTCACAACAAATCCCCGATGGTTAGGAGTCTTAATTTGAGACGATAACAAATTTATTAGATATCTCCATGTACCGAGATCTATCTAGCTATTTATATTCGGAATTGTGAATCATCATCGCCATCATACCCTTTATTGTGCTATACAGGGTGCGTGTGTATATGTTAATTGATTGCATTATTCCAAATCAATGTTAAAAAAATGCAGAAAATATAATATTAAAAGTTTAAAAAAAAATCGAGTTTCAATGATTAAAATTCAAGTAAGGAAGTAAGGAAATCCGACATAAAAAACTTAAATAGTATACTGTTATTTAATTATCAATTTTAATAATAAAAAAATAAATAAAATGATAATATACATTAAGGAGATATTCTAGTTTCTCGGATTCAAACAATAGATTATCTGGAAAGTATTTAGTTCACACGTTATAGACGAAATTGCCAAGAAACAAGATATGGTGCTAAAGAAGCATATGAGTTAGTCTGAAGAACTTTTGTATGTGCAGTAGGCATCGCCGATTGAACGTAAGTACATTTTTTGTATGAAAATTTGCTTCTCAAAACTTTAAATGTATTTTTCTAAAAACAGCATTTTTGTAGTTGGTGGGTGCGATAACTCAAAAACCGCGTAACTGATATGTATCTGCAATTTGGATATGTTGATGATTTTGTCGGGGGGTACCGATGAAAAATTTAAAACGAAAAGTGCCATTTTTTCTTTACCGAAAAAAAAGTTTTTTTTTTTTTAAAGTGCCGAAGTTTGCTGATTTTTTACCGAAATTTACCATTTGGTAATCTTCGACACTTTAAAAAAATAAAATAAAAAAAACTTTTTTTAAAAAAGTACAAAATTTTACATGCGCATTTTCAATGATCGGCTTCTTTACTAGATTATAATGTGTAGTTTTATTATTGAAAATGATTTAGAGAAGGGTACCGATGAAAACTGTGCAACGAAAAGGACAATGACTTCGGTAAAAATCGGCAAAAGTTTCTGATTTTTTTATGTCGTTAGTCAAGTGACGCGTAAAAAATGAAATAAACACAAAATCCAACATGACAATTTTAATCTTTACTAGTTTAAAAGGTGTAATTTTTTCATACATTTGCATAGCTAAACTACGTTTTTTTTAAGATTAAGTGATACTAACTCTCTTTTTAAATGTTTTTTTAGGTGCTTTTGGGACTTTTCTGGGGACACTAAGAAAAATGTTGATATGATGAGAAGCCTGCGAGAAGATTCATATTTAAACATAAAATTAATTTGAAACCAGAAGGTACCCTCAAATACCTAAATATCTAAAATTATTTTTATAATTTTTAATTAAAAACTATAGCACATTTTTTTAGCGAGCGGTAATATTTTTTTTTTATTGATTTGTAAAGTAGACATGCTCTGATTCTGATGTATTGAATATACGACAAATGGCTCCAGAAGCTCCGAACACAAATTCTTGTCCATTTCATGAAATTTTCTGTGACATTTTGACAAAGTTGTCGATCTATCTCACCGATTACGCAAGCGATTTCGGACTTGAATTCAAGAATTATATGCGGTTTATTCACATAGACCTGAGATTTAATAAAACCAAGAAAAAAATTACACAATTAAAATAAATAATTTTAAAAATTTCTACTGCACTGCTAGTTTCTTAACGTACAACAGTTTCAGATTTGAGTTTGAAACAAAAAACGAACACATAGACATTTACACAAAGTTATGTAAAAAACTTGGCACACTGTTTCTAATGGATATCTGTCACTAGGGCCTATCTGTGTATATCTGTGGTTCTTACAATGATAACGCTTTATTCAATTGTGTTACTCCATTTTCAATAATCGGAACAATCGTAGATGCCAACTATAAAATAACTTTTAAAAAGGTTGATACTTGCAGACAAAATTGCGCAGTTTCGAATACTGCACTTTTTTTAGGACTGTCTCATAACCCAGATAATTGAGTTCGAATCCAAATGATATATTTTTTTTTTCATAAAATGTGCATATAAGAGTATTTGATATTGGATATTTTCACGTTATGATCCATGGAAGGATGATAATTTTTCCAAGATGTGCCTGGTTTGATCGTATACCGAAAATATCATTGACACAAAGGTTTAAAGCTGGAGAAAAACCTTTTCAGAGGAGACTCAGACCAACTATTTTTGAAGAGCAATACTTCTGAAACTGAAACTAAAATTGATATGTTACTTAATAATTTTTGGTTTTATTTAATTACGTACAAAAAATGTAGCAAACTACGCGAAACCAGGTTTTTTAAATAAAATTTTAGCAGATGTGTGAATTGTATTGGCCAAAAAATTGTATACACCAAACGAGTTACAGACCCGAAATTTCGACAGTTCATTAGTCATACCATCCGCGGCACGAAACAACATGTTTTC
>JANSTU010031619.1:0-11961 GCA_027564075.1 Bolitophila hybrida
AGCATCTTGGCACAGGTAATGAAGAGCATTCTTTCATTTTCTCTTTCAGTTGGTTTTCTTGGACGTCCTGGACGACAAGCCGGAACCTACTCGGCCTTCATTTTAATTATATATGCATGAATTACTTTAGAAACCGCAGTAGCGCTGCAATTTTTCGAAAGAATTGACCTTCCTTATATAATTTTATTATCACTCTACGCTCCTCAGTCGTAAAATGCTTAAATATTTTCATATTTTGGTTTTTAACCTTAGAAATTATATGTTATAATAAATATAAAGCATTAGTTCTTATATTAAGGCCTAAGTGTTTATATGAACTTTTTTATATAATCATTTTTGGGCATATACAAATTATAAGGCAGTGTTAACTTTCTTTTGATAGATACTGTATGAATATATATATACTATATATAGAAAAAGTCATCATGGTTACCTGCAAAAAAAAGAAGAAAATATAAATATTTTTTTCAATTTCCAATTTAAAAAAATACGAATTAATAATAATATTTTCTTTTATATTACAAAAATGTTTTATTTTATTTTTCGTACTAATCAAATAGCTCAATTTGTATGCATTTTCATAAAGAATTGAATGCTCTTGGCAATTTTCATCTAAAAAAACCTCTGCCTAAAATAAATGAAAATTCCATGAAAACTGTATTAATAAATAACACAGAAATATAGCGTTGCGATCAGGCGATGCTCAGGTGAGTGCATATAAATTTGGCGAATTTACGGTAATGGGGTCATTACGGTAAATTAATACAATAAAAGCACGCGCATACTCGTTATGCCCTTGTTTCATGATACCGTTCTTTGTTGAAATATTAATTTCTGTTATAAGTAAAGTAAACTGATGAAAATGAGATGAAAAAAGTGTTTAACGAGCACGCCAAAAAAATAAATAATGATGCTTTCACAGAATACACTAAACAAGTTTCCTCAGTGTGGGTAACAGGGCCGAGGAAAGAATGATCTAATTATTAACTCAAAAAAAATACAAATTAGATAGGAAATATTCAAATCATAATTTCCGTTTCTTGAAATATCGAGCAATATTTCTTTATTTGTTCCCACAATATAGAAATAATACAAACACATATTATACGCCAAAATAGAAATGTCTTCGCCGCAATACAAATATTGTTCTTTCTTAGAGAACCTAATTACCATATATTCTAAATTAAATTATTTTCTTTAACACCATACACAAAGAAAACCAATATAAGCTAATTTATACAGTTCATTTCAAAATAAACACGCGCTGGTTTGTTTATTTGTTTATTTTGTGTTTGAGTATTGTGCATTCAATTCTTGTGTGTTGATGGACCTCAAAACGAATGCGCATATTCCCGTTTTGTAAGAACCTAAGAACGCACTATTATGATGTTCATACAAAAGACGTTATATGCATTTTATAAATATATTAACTGTATATTGACATTGTCGAAGGTGTAAAAAAATCAATATAAACGTTAGGACAAATAATCACTGCTATTATTTATGTATATGCGCTCACTGGGAACCCCGCGGGTGGTTCAACATACAACACTCGAGTAAATCTTTATAGATATATTTTGATACATACACATTACCTATTAATAAACACATTACAGGTGAACAGAGTTATAAACCAAATGGATTAAATTAACATATTTGTGTGTGTGTTAGTGTACTATATTTATATACCACATGACATCAGCAAAGAGTGAACCAAATATTTATAATAAGGGATGTCAGTTGTTTAAGACGACATATTATATTGTATACTACATTGAAGAAATACGGAATGTGTCTATTTATATAGCTTGCAAGAGATTAGAAGTGATGATATCCGATATGTTTGCTAATAATTTATATAGTGGACCCTTGGGGAGATGATGTACAAGCTCATTGCCGTAATCAATCCGAAGTGGCTGGCTGATGTATACATGTATAATGTGTATAAATAGATAATACTATTTTATACAGCATATATGCGGTATATAAGAAAAAGACACACTTGCTTCTTTATGTCTACATAATATAAATGATGGTCGAACTAATAGTCGTGTGCCAAACGGATATCAATCACATACGCGGGAATTTGTCCTGGTGTCCGCAAGACGTCTTTGATATGTATATTGTATACATAGACTTTGTCATAATGTGTATATATATATATATACATGTTATATATATATATATTCAGGATCAATAAATCTTATTTGACGTAACAGATTCGTAAATTACTATTAGTGGTGGATGTGTTGATTTTCTTTGAATTATGTTGTAAGATAAAAGCTTAATACGTATAATATATTGATTTAAAATAATGACGATGGTACATGATACAACTATCGCTTTTCTGAATTGTTAATCCAGTTTTTATATGAACAGGGTCATACTATCTAGTGTGAGATCCACAATATCCGGATTGATACGAATGAAAGTTGTCACCCGATGTTCTTTGGCTGTAGTTTTTTTATGAATGTAAACCTTTGGTCCTGCTTTTGAATTATATTTATTTAATATTTTCAATTTTAATTTATTAGGTCTAGTAAATACGGGCTCGATTTATATAATTTTCCATCACTCGTGGCAGAACTTCCGGCGATATGTTTTCGCATTCACGACGGATATTCTTTAAGAGTATGAGGATTGTTGACCACACTTTTGACTTCAAAAACCCTACAAAATGAAGTCTATATCTTACAAATCGGCAAAACGAGAGATTAGAATTTAGTTTGTGGATCGTGCAGTATGCGCCGGTGCTCCACCTTGAACCACGTGTTTTCAGTCCCAATTCATACAATTGAGGAAGGAAAAAGTCGTTGAGCATGCCTCTTTAGTGCTCGCTGTCCTCAGTCGTATAGTCTGTCCGTGGGGTTTTCTAAAAAAGGTAATTTTGAGCGGGTGGATTATACGCGGATGTCCGGTGTCCCAGAAAGCAAAAACTTTGCCTGTGCTTATTCACATATTCACAAAGATGGAAATGGGCCTTGACCCTCTTGATGATTTTTTAAGAACAGTTGTCTTCCTTGTATTCGAGATTCAGGATGGCGTTTGGCGGTCAACAGCTAGCATCTGATGCAATGTCTGCACTTTGTAAGAGATCATATTCAAGTCTTTCGCCAAAACTTGCTGTTAATACCGCCGACTGATGTCCAATTGTGTGGCACCACTTCTCAAATCGATACACCGTCATCTACAGCGGTGATATTCTCAGCAGAACGGCTGTTTTGGGGCGTGGCTGTAACTAGTGGAAATATTCCGAAAACAAATAAAGTGAAAAATACTCAGATACTGTTATCCTTACAAAAAAAGCAACGACCAGGATCAGTGTTGTCGTTAAATTAAGGTCGTGGTAAACCGCTTAATGTTGTTGTTAAACGGAAAATTAATTTTAACGAAAAACTTCCTAATTTATCAGCTCAACGATATAAATAAACTCCGCTTAGAACAGATGTTCCTGTTGTATACTGTAGCGATCTTACCTCAACGTAATCTTCAACTTGTTTGATTTGCAATTACTTTGTGGTGCAGGCAATTTCTCGTTTGCATCGGACATAATATTGATTCTGATCATTTTAGGATCACAATCATGTGCGATATTCAAAAAACTCGGTTGAAAGACAAGGGTAATACACGTACATGAATTAAAGCGATATTGTGCATTCAGGTGTTTACGTTTTTCATTATCAACAGTCAACGGCAACAAGTCTCTGAAGTTGCTAAAAAAACATTTTAGAAGATCTCGCGCCTGGTAATAGGTACATATATTTGTGTGTTAATAAAATATCAGAGTTATATCGCGATTTTAAGACACAACTTCCACAATTTTTTATAACTATAAAGTCTGTAGGCATTCTCTCATAGGATCCTTTAATCCCTTGTGGGATATAAGGCCAGTGTGCGATGCCGCACAGCGGATTCATTGACCATTACGGGTTCACACGAGTGGTCAGGTAATTTTTGAGCTGTGCTACTCCTATTGGAGCTACTGTGCTCTAACACTCACAACACATCCCCGATAGTTAGGAGTCTTAATTTGCCCTGCCGCGACTCTAACATCTTTACAGGCCAAATGTGCATATTTTTGAGATATCTCTATGCACCGAGATCTATCTTGCTATTTTATATTAGGAATCGTAAATCATCAACGCCATCATACACTTATTGTTTTACTTATACAGTGTGTATATATTAATTGATGACCTTTGTGTTCCGTTATTCCAAACCAATAACCTATTTCAGAAATTTATAACGAAGTGATTTGGATAGAAATCGATAATCCAAATAAAACCCGAGCATTCATCGAGATAAATCAGAAAAATAATAGTTAATAAATAATAAATATAATAAAAAATGTTTAATAACCAAGTGGCTCGGATAGAAATCGATAGTACATTTAAAGGCCGAGAATTAATCGAGATAAATCAGAAAAATTGTTCCGTAAAATGTGTGTGCACCCAAATCAATTGCGTGCTGGTTGCAAGTGTTGATTTGATAAAATCAAAGTGGAGTACTGCTGGCAATTATAAAGTTGAGAAAGAGCCTTTTAACGATGAACTGAATGCGCAGACGGAGCTGTATGGAATTGTATTGAATTTTCACCGTTGCAATCATGAGAATGTTTTATGGCTCGAGCATAGATCATTAGGTTGCCGGTTGTAAAAATAAAGCAGAATCTTCAACTTTGTGACAACCGGATCCTCGATATTTTACAACAGGCACGTTGCAGGAAAATCGAACGAATCGAGTGCCACTAAAGGATGTCAAAGCGATCAAGAAGGACCCTCGTAGAACGCACGATTTTCGATTTGACAAAAACAACAGCGAAGAATGATAATTCAGTAATATTTTTATTCGGATGTAAATTGTGCCGTCAACTTTCTGGGCCATTTACCAATACATCCAGTGAAGAGATACGACGGAAAGGCTCGGAAGCATGTTTTCATCGATCAAACCATCATTCTCTATTAATATAATTAACGAATGGGAGGGGTGACTGTAAACAATATATATAACAAAAAAGTAAAATACAAAAAAGTTTTTAGAGCATTATACGTGTATTAGTATTAGTATAATATCAAAATCGTCACTAAGCTTTCAGAACGGCTCACTCAGCTCAATAGAATACTATCGCAGGTCACATTTATATTATCAAATAAGGCATGCACTGCATTCAGTGGCCGTATTCTACTATGCTCAGTGAGCCGTTTTGAAAGCTTAGTGACGATTTTGATATTATACTAATACTAATACACGTATAATGCTCAGGGACCATTTTGATATTATATTAACTCGTGTACTAAATGCTCTAAAAACATATTTTTATATTTTATTTTCTTTTCATATATTGTTTGAAGTCACGCACGGTATTATATTAGTATGCCGATCACTGTTTTATACAAGGGTTGTTTGATTAGTATTCGGATTAGACGCAAAAGTCTGTATAGCATATTTTAGTACAATCATTTTTAAAACACGACGTGTTTGGAGTATTTTGTAACCAATGAAAAGGAGCAATATCGTTCTGTTATCCGATTCTTGTTTTTGAGTGAAAATACGTGTGAGGAGATGAAAACAATACTCGATTCTGTCTATTACCTTTATCTATCTCGTACAACCGTTTATCGACTTCTTTTTGTTCCCAAACTTGAAGAAATGGCTCGGAGGAAGGAGATTCAAATCAAATGAAAAAGTCATTGCCGAAACAAACGCCTATCCAAACACGTCGTACTCAAATGACAGTCAAAATCCAACTAAGCGTCGGATTTCCACTAAATTTTGATTTTTGCTCTAATCCGGATACGGATATATTTTGTAAGCCAATTTAAGTTGATGTTCATGCTCCAGTTGTACTAACTGTCAGATTGTTTGATAGTTTTCAACATTGAATTTCTAAGCACTGAGATACTTTTTTCAATTCAAATTTAGGCAAAAAAACATTCAATTCGATCTAATGTTAAGTTTTATATTATTTGTTTAATCATAAACTTATAAGGTTTACATCATATTTGAGAGCAAAAACAAAATGAAATGAAAGTAAACAATTTGATGCAGCGTAAAACATAAATTTTCATGGTTGTTATAAAGTACATTTAAAGTAATCAGAGTACACATCATTTTGCGAACAAATCTCGAATTGAGTATTTTCAAAAATAGTTGTGAAGTACGTTCATTTTCAGAGTTTTTTAGAAGCAATTTTATAGAAATTTAAGTTTTTATAGCTGGAGCACGATAATAAGAAAAACATAACAAAAAACATTACACTACATTTCAGCTGAGTAATAAGCTCTTCAAATTACAAAAAACCATTTCATTTTCCATGAAAACTATAATTATTTATTTTATGATTTAGATGGTAAGTGTAATGTTCTTTTAGAGTACCTTTAAAGTTCATAAACGAAGGGTTATTTTATTTCAGATTTTTTAAAAACAATTATCATTATCTCTCTCTTTCTCTTTCTTGGTAAGCTCTGATTCTTTGAATTTGAAACATAGAGAGAGATTTCAAATAGAAATATCGATAGATTCCATTGAATTACGTAAAACGGAATTTCACGACACGTTTATAAAAAACCAATGCAAAAAAGTTCGTCTTTAATATTTTGAAAAAACAAGCAATAATGCGATTTATGTGTCAACATTGTTTTTATCAGATTCATCGATTAATCTTTAGCGCGATAAAAGACTCAAGATAACCTTTTGTGTCACAATTATTCGACCTTAAATGGCTTAAGCATAAAAACACTATTAAAGGAAATATCCCTGTATACAAATGCTAGCATTCTCAAAGCAAAAGTTCATATAAAAAGTAAAACTATAAACATTATTCAAGTATAACAACTGAACGTCATATAATGGCATAGTTCACGCGCGAGAAAATTTGTTAAGTTGAAACATTTTTAGCAGAAACTTTCATTTGTTCGTGTTCTGTATAAACATTGTATAAAAAAAAAAACATGTATATATAGTACTGGTATGTAGGTATATATGAAGCATATCGTCGAGGTGCTCAATTCTTTTGTGCTCGAGCATAGCTTTTTTCCGTTTACTTTTATTATAACATCGTGCGTGCATTTTATACATATAAAAGTATAGCTATATGGTTTATTATATTATGTACAACTAACCTGAACATTTGAACTCTTGATCGTGCAGATCAGCCACGTTCTGTCCCTTTAGCTGGCTTGGCGAATGGCAACGAGTGTATGGCGCCAGACGTGGAGCGCTCCGTAGAAATCGCGATAACCACGACAGATGACAATCGCACGCAAATGGATTGTCAGAAAGTCGCAGTGCCCGGATACGGGGCATGCCCGAGAATACCTCACGTGGAAGTGCCGTAACATTGTTGTTGTTTAAAGTTCTATAAAGAAACAAAGGAAAACCAAATCAAAGTTATATAATAATAATAGAATGTCGTTCGATAATAAATAAAAAAAATAGTTGTTGATTACTTACAGAATTTCCAGTTCTGCCAAACCCTTAAATGCCAGCTCGTCCAAACACATAATCTCATTGTTGTCCAGCTGCAGGCTTCGCAGCGTTGGCGCACCCTTGAACATTTTTCTGCCGACCGTCGAGAGCGCATTATGCGAAAGATCCCTGTGGCGATTTAAAGAAATAAGTATTTTTTCCGGTTGCGGTATATACAGTATTGCTTTTTTAAAATGAATACTCACAGTCGTAATAGAGTAGCCGAATTTCCGAGAAAGTTATCCGGAATGGCCTTCAGGCGATTGTTGTTCAAGCGGCTGTATTTTAGAAATTAGATTTTCATATATAAATATAAAGTGAAAAATAAAAAACTTACAGTCGCTCCAACAGTACCAGATCAAGTAGTGCATCTTTCTCAATGGTGTGGATTTGATTGTCCGTCAATTGGCTGAAATTAAATAAAACTAAGTTTAGATTGAGAATGGAAGTTTTTATATATACTCGTACATATATACGAGTCCACGTAACACACAAAACTCTATATATGCTTTATTTGACTAATTAGTCATCGGTTCCAGACAAATAGGCACTAATAAACAATTGTGTGCATTATTGCATTATTAATGACCCGCAGGGACATGAACATGTGGCACTCATTGGCAAGTTGTATAGTCGCGCTCGACGGCAGCGAGCCGAAGTCTGATATAAATAATGGGCTATATTGTACGCCGCAAACAGGCATTTTCCTCGCGATACACAAATCGCCAATTAGGAAAACATATAAATGCAGAAATATATAATTATATATATATAGCATATAAGAGATCAATGTAAATTTTGAACACGCCACATGAACTATATAATTTATAATAAACACGAATGCTTTTACGGACAGTTTATTGATTGTGTAAAAGTTTTGAAGACGGAAACCTATTTTTATGCAAACCAGTAATTTGTGGTATAATCCAAATGTACTTAAAAATTCATATTTTTTTTGGAAACGTGATATCATGATCATTTTTTTTCTTCTATACATTTAATGGTAAACAAATCAAACTATGGTTTGTACAATGACGAATTGTATCTGTTAATTTAATTATTATTCCTCATGATTTTTCAACTTTAATTTTATAACTCGATTCAACTACTTATTTCGATAACTTCTGCCATTTGTTCCAGTTAATACTATAAAGGGAAGCTTTTGCATATTCAGATTTGTGACCAGGACAATATTCTTACAATTTGAAATAGTAGCTGGAGTACATAAAAAGAAAAAGATTCATGTTATCGAGGTCTTCAAGGTACAGCTTCTGGGGCAGTTAATAAAGTTATATTAATTGGCAGTTATTCAGTGTCACAACAAATGCACCTTTTAAGGTGCTGTAAAGTTTATATGAAACTCTTTATTTAAAGCAACAAAATATAAAAAAAATATGATATAATAGAATATACTCGTAGTTTTTTTTTTTGAATAACTGTATCATTTTTTTTATTGATTATAGAATTTCATTGTTTACAAAAATAGGTTAGCTGGCCACAGTATTCTTACTATAATAATACTTCGTCAACATGGGACTATGTTTTGTAAACATAACCATGGGCCTTCCACAACACAAACACAAAAAGTCTGTTGCTTGCAATTACGGTGTGTCGCTTGCAAGTAAATATTTTTATGAATCGCATCTAACGTATGTATGTTTGTTCTTTTTTGGTTGGACAACATACAATTGAAGATCATCTCAAAGTATTTGAAAATAATAACATATAATACGTTAGTGTATTGATATTCATTTTGTAGGGATGACATGATTTTTAATATAAAACCGATTGGGGGTTTTTATAAGATAGTTGAGATTGATAAAAGTAAATTTAGAAAAAAGAAAATACCACCGAGGCATACATGAAAAGGACAATGGGTATTTGGTGGTAATGAAAGAGGAAGTGGCGTTTCTTTTATGGTTCCTCTTGACAAAAGAGACTCTGAAACATTAATACCCATAATTAAACAGTGTATTCTGGTACCACCATTATTAGTGATTGCGTAAGGCTTACAATTGTTTGAAGAGTAATGTATAGAAGCATATATCGGTAAACCACTCCATTTGTTGTAAGGACCTCGATGGTATCAACAATTTGTTGCTTTTTCAAAAATGGGGCGTTTTTTCAAATACAGTAACATTCAGGTTAGATTATTAAATAACATACAGGCAACATGTAATCTCACTATCGCCCCGACAGCTTCTCAGAAAGCTCGAAAAGGCTCTGATACGAAGGAGAGTATTAAACTTAAACACCTGATTTAGTGTCAATCTATCAATATCAGTACATTACCGTAATCGATGATTTGTGTTTTAACGTGAAACGCTCCATAATAAATTTGTCACGTCTATACATGTCAAATTTCAACTGACAGAACCAACGAGAACAAAAATGGTGCCGTGTCAAAGTAGTAAACCGTGGAACACTTTGTATATGGACTAACAGGATTTGCTTGCGCAGTATAGCAGTATTGAAGGCATCAGTTGAATTAAATTTATCAGAAGATTTTAAACTATTCGATAAATTTGATGCAGGCATCTGTCACCAAAGTATATTCTCTTGACTTGGTGATGGCTCAACTTATTTTTTTAATCATGGCTGCTCCCGCATTTTTTAAATATATAATAAAACAAGTATCTTTGAACTTTTCTTTTTTAGTAGGGTAAAATTGCTTACTCCTGAACCAGTGGTCGGATTTTTTAGGCTTGTTGGAAAGGTCTATGGGATACCTGCACATTTCCTCAATTAGCTCAGCCAGATATCTGGCTCCTTTAGTTCTACCTCTTACCTTTCCAAATGCCCTTAAATAAGCCCAGATGTCTTATCGTTCCAAAGTTATGACAATTTAACGAAATTTATTTATTTTTTTTAAGCTAAATAACAGCACACATTTATTTGTAACAACAATTTCGCTCACGTTGGTTTGGACGAGTTGGACCAATCGCTCCATGTTTGCGACGCTATAGCTCACGAACGAAGAGAAAATCGCAACAAAATCGACCTGTTTCTGAAGCGGGTGGTGAGTGGCAGTGAAAAGTGGGTCACTTACGACAACGTGAAGCGCAAACGGTCGTGGTCGAAGCGCGGTGAAGCGGCCCAGACGGTGGCCAAGCCCGGATTGACGACCAGAAAGTGAAAATTGAATAAAATACCGCAGAACTTTATTGACACCCAATTATATGTAGTATTAGTAGATTTTGCTTTGCCTTCGAACTTTTTATAACAGGGCCAATAAAAACTATTCTCCAGCTAAACTAAACTAAAACACTCAACAGGTTTATATTAATAACAGCAAAAGGCTCTTTCTTTCGTTTTATTTATGTTTAAATTATAAAAGAAAGGAGGTATACGTCTTTATAATTTGTCAGTTCCAAAGTAATGCATACATCTCTAAAAGTCAATATATAAACGTACTGGTCCTCAAATACAACAGACCAAAGAAACTACCTAAATTTAAAACTCAGCAGAAGCATAATGTCCAATTCTTCAGTTCTCCAAAAGATTTAAAAAAATATTTTGGACCTATAAACCAAATACAATCTTGACTGTTAAATATCAATGAAGATGAAAGTACAATTGAAAATTAATCTCTGATCATAGTTTTGACACAATATTGGAAAAGCTTTGTTAAATTCTAATATTTATAGAGATAATTTTAACTATTGCGAGTTACATCACAGAAAATACAATATAGAACCTCAAACAATAATATTTCTATATAAATGATAAATGAATTTGATTTCGTGACACCATAAACTATTTGTTTCACAATAACTCGCTTGATGTATAGTATAAATAAATACATAATTTCCGAGATAATTTCTAAAGTGCTCGTCATGCGCACACGTGTATAATTGTATACATACACACCAGCGCACACCCACTCAAAATGCAAAACAAAAGCATCGCAATCACAATAAAACGCACTCAACACAACACAAACACATTTATTCCATTATTCACCTCAAAAACCGCGAATACACGCAGTTTATCCGGATGGCTATGCAAATAAAATTATACAGATATATAAAATTACATACTATATATATATATACATTAATATATATGTATGTCTATGGAAAAGTCAAAAGTTTCAATCAAAAATATCTATTGCAGACATTGCATTATTGCACTATGTGCATAGTTACGAGAGTTCGTGGCAGAACATTCAATATAGTATACTAAATTTGCAGTTGATTTATTTACTTATGGCAAATAATCTATCTCTGGGTGCATACAATAAATGGAATTACACTATATATATATGTATATATATATAAACTAAATGTACCGTATAGTTAGTATATAGTACTTTGTATAGTACTTATGATGCATTTATGTATATTGAATAAATATGCTTTACTATAATATAAAATGTATGGTCTGTCTGTCTGTTGCTGCAGCTCGACCAGAGTGCATTTATTTATTTATTTGTTATTGATAAAGCCGTGACATTCCGCAGTGCCGCACACATACAGTCATACATTCATTATA
>JANSTU010031630.1:0-26048 GCA_027564075.1 Bolitophila hybrida
TTGGTATAAATCGTTCAAAGAGGGGCGAGAAGAAGTGAACGATTTGCCACGTTCAGGACGGCCTTCGACCTCTTCAATTGAAGAAAACGATTTTGTTTAAAATAAAGTCTTTTTGCATATAGATTCTCAATAAAAAAATAGTGTAGCAAGCATATAGTCTCTGAAAAGCTTTTTTTAAGCTGATACAGAGGTTTCATTTATTTATCTCATTTGTAGTGTTGAATTTGTGGACATGATCGTCGAATATTGTTTGCGTAAAACATCGTAGTCGTAGTTTGTTGTACTCTCAGACATATCCTAATGATTTTAAGAAATATTTTGTATTATATAATATTCAAGTTCATTCAAATTTAATTAAATTTAAATAGTTCATACCATGTGTGTTTGTATTTTAAGTTTCATTGAAGATATACGTTGGATACGACTTTTTAGGCTACAACAAATTTTCCACGACCTTTTAAGTTACGATGATTTCCAACTCGACCATTTATTTGACGGTGTTATTGTACAAATATTTTTTTTTTACTTTTTACTTACTTTTTTTATTTTTTGGGAACTCACGTCCACTACGCTAGACAAGATCTTAAATAAAACCAAAATTTGACCGCCCACATTCCCATTTTGGGAGTGTGGTTGTAAAATAAAATTATACAATTTAAAAATAAAACCTAATGTTTATTTTTTTTATTGGTTCAAAAAAAAAAAAAAAAAAATGTTTCATACAAACTTTAGTTTCCTAAAATTTTCACGGGGATACCCAACTAGCAATTGGACAGAATTTTGTTTTCTTTGAGTTTTCAACCTCGATATCGCTTTTACCCAATTTTGTTCAATGAAGGTTACACATTGTGTCCCTCGATTATACTTCAAAAGTACTTGTAAGTTTATCATTTGATGTATTGAGCTTGTGTTGGTTGCTTCTGGAGAGGCATATTATCAAGGTCTTCAGGGTATAGCTTCGCAAAAGTTTTGTAAATGCTTTCGATTCGAAGCACAGTCGAGAAGCCATTATGAACGTGTGAGTCGGAGTAATATCGAATCTATCTCAACTCAACTCTGTATAGGTAAACTTGATGACTCATAAAAGCTCGTCGAAAAACAAGTTTAGCTAAATAAATCGATGTTTCGGCATCGCTTTTTGTGCGCTCTAATATAATCACAATAAAACAAATATCTATTAAACTAGTAAACTATTTTAAAACAAAAACTAAAACATAATCACAACTACAACAATCGTTGAGAATGGCGACCTAGGTTATTTGAATAGTACACCCTTTTTTCGACGATTACGCTATCCGCTTGCCGAAGCTATATACGCTTGCTGTACCATTTTCAATAACGTTCACTTTATACTTAAAATATTCTCTTTAAGGTGCTTCAGCGAATCTCTTGGATTAGTGAGCTTCCTTACTATATTCAACAAAAGTACGTGCTTCCTTAAGCCTCGTAAACTGAATCAGTTTCATTTACCACAAACCGCAGTCATCAGATGTTAAGATATATTTTAGATATTTTAAGAAAATCGGTATTCTTATTCAGTTTTGTTTTCACGTAAAATATGTTTTTTTATTAATTATGTTATGTTTAGGATTTATGTTTATTCTTACAAATAAATTATTAAATATGTTTGCGTCAAATGTAATTTTTTACAGACAAATACTCGGTAAATTTGGATAGAATTGGTTTCGTAGAACATACGTTTGAAGAGTATTTTGTTTATTAAGTAATAAAAATATTATTAGGACAAGATTATATTTTTAGTTTTGTCTAAAATAATTAATAATCCACCATAAATAGTCGGCGCTAATGGAACTCTTAGGGGTGAGAGGTATTATCTGAAAGGTTTTTAAAAGTATAATTTCCACGAACCCTAAAATTGTGGAAAGTCTTAATCTTTAATATTAAACCCTTAGATTTTGTAACCCCCCTCTTCACACACAAAAACAAAATATGACCTTTTTGCATCTATCTCCTTTCAGATGATACTTCGGAACCTCCCCGCCTCACCTCAAAAAAGAACTTTTACCCTTTTTTTAAACTTAGATGCCCTCTCACCTCTACAGCAAGGCATTTACAGTTTGGCCGAGCGGTTACCGTATTTGATGACTGCGTGCAAAGGGACCTGGGTTAAAGTCCTAGTAAAAAAATGTTAGATTTATATAAAAAAAACATTTACTGTTCCAGAGCACTATAATTGTGAACAAATTTTAAAACAACAAAATAATCATTATTACGAGCAAATTTTCTCTATTTAGCTGGCTGGAAATTATATTTTTGGAAAACATTTTTCGTCTTCTTTTGAACCTGGTTGAACTTCTACAATAAGATGCTTCCCAACAGTGATATCGAGGCTTTGCTTCTATTTGACTGGTTAGATGAACATCTATATGGTGCTTCCGAACAGTGATAAAGGGCAAAGCTTCCATATGATGTGCGAAAGGAAGTAATATGAAAGCCGATGTAGAATTTAAAGAGGCCAAATGTACTTCCAATGAAATAGTCCTTCTATAAAGCCTTATGTAATTTAGTAATTTAAATTGTGTGTAGTAAAGTTTTCACATCGCGGAGAATCTCCGGATTAGCACGTCTGAAGCAATAACAGTGGAAGGATTCTAATTCCCACCGTTTGCCAAAAAATCATAAAAAAATCGACCTATTTTGACACAAATTGCATCCTGTGAATTTGTATATTATAATTATTTTTTATTACAAATAAAGAATCGTAGAAAGTTTCATAAAAATCAATAAAAATACAGTTTGGAGTAATCGAGTTTTAATGATTACAGTGCAATTTTTCTTTTAAAAAATAAACAAACAAAACTTTTTTTAACATTGTTTTCACCGGATGATGATGGTAATACTGTACCAAAGTCGCGAAATGGACTTTTAAACCACTCTTTACATTGAATGTCACTAAACGCGGCTCCTGTGGAAGAATAGTTTATTATTCCATTATTTTCAAGTGACGCCCAAACAGTGGATTATTTAGAGTCACGTAGTTAAATGTCCCTTAAATTTTTAGAATTATATCCATTTTTTCATGTTGTTCTTTCCTTAAGTTCCTTGGCGCAACCATCCGCTGTTAATGATAAACTGTTTTGCTGTATGTATAGTCGAAAGTCGAAATATAATTCCTGTTCTTCGCGCACCTGAACTTGAAAACAGCATAAATATACGATTATATACAACAAGTATTCACTCAGCTCGCTGTGCCAACTAGAGCGTGTAGCTATTGGCTATAATTACCACACAAAGATGTGATGTGCGCGCGCACTCCGCATTGCAATTGCAAGCCGGTTTAATAGCGTAAAAAGCGAATTAAACATTGAAAACAGCAGAATATATAAATATTATAGTGTACGATGCCCATTGGATTGCCTTTAAGATGCACTACTCTCGTTTGGCTTCGAGTTCAGATGGTGTCAAGGATGTTATAGCCGGTTGTTGGTGAACGCGTCGCCGTGCGCATCTTATGCATTTCCATGTCTTGTTCTTGTGTCTATACCTCTAGAACAATATACATGTGTGCGTGTACACGATTATTGTAAATGATCCGATTGCCATTTGAATTTGAGCTCGTTACAAAAAGCATCTTGGTTGCTGTCTGCGTCTTCACTTGGTAGCGTAGAGACACACACACATTTCAAGGGCACAAAACTGTATAATTATTGTTTTACGCATTTATTTCTACATCTCTATATTTCAACAATTAAATTTTAAATTATTAACTGACATTTATATACAAATATTATATAGTGGATTTGTATATATTATGTTATATTATGTGTAAAATATTTACATAAACATACGAGTATATAACAGCACTTTGGGAGCACTTTCTTATATACACATTAACTTGTGGATGATACACGTGACTCTGATTCTCATTCAAACTGGGGATGAGCCAAAGAGTCACGTTGCTTCTGTTGAATTAGTGTCATGGTATATTTTCAGCAAGCCATTTTCAAACATGTCAATAATATACGTTGTATTCTAAAGTTGAAGTTTCTATTTTCAATAATTACAATTGTTTTATTGTTTTATTGAGTGTATTCAGCTAAATTTAGTAATTCGATTAGACGATATTAGGACAATAGCCATTTGAGATATAAATACATTTTATGTAGCTGTTTATCAATGTATATGCTATGCTATTTTTTATGTTTTCAGGTGCAAATTGAAGGGACTCTATTTATGTTTTGTGGTTAATGCTCGGTCAACGTGAATTTACATTAATGACATGTATGAACACGTTGCAATCAATGCAATGACGAAAATTATTGGAAGCTTTTTTACGATAAATTATTATGGACTCGA
Organism: Bolitophila hybrida; assembly: GCA_027564075.1. NCBI lineage: Eukaryota > Metazoa > Arthropoda > Insecta > Diptera > Mycetophilidae > Bolitophila > Bolitophila hybrida. The sequence goes on from JANSTU010031630.1 coordinate 4,318, forward strand.
CAACGGTTTTCCATTGATGGCAAACGTCAATGGTCAAAGAGCAAAAATCTGAAAAAGTGTCGTCGACAGCCAGATGTATGGTTAAGTATTCCATTTCAGATTTTTAAATTGTATGTGTAGGGGAAAGGTTTGTAAGATGGACATGTTTGTAAGAATGACGTTTCTGACCAAGACAACATCTGTAATGATACAATAAAGTTTCCAAACATTTTATGTGAACAATAAATTGTTTTTATGTGTTTCAATATGGCGTCGAGAATGTTAGATAGACATATGTTTGGCTTGGATTTCTTTTTCATTATTTGCATGTTATGACATTTTGATGTTTTTAATTGTCAATTAATGATTTTTATTGTTTTTTTGGATATCAAGTGAAATTTTAGTTTGTTGATTTGTCCCATAGCCGAGTGGATTTTACTTCTACCTAATCTAATATTTTTTTCTTCTTTTTTAATTTGTTTTTTAAAAAAAATAAATTCTGTAAATTGGCAGGTTTTTCTTGAATTTAATGACTTTTCAGCAATTTTTTGGGATGTTCATGAAAAACATTTTTCCCCCGATTGTATATCCTATTTTTATAACATTTATTGTTATTTGACTTAACAAATATGTTTATTCAGCAATCGTCTACTTCCTTACAGTATACGCATTTTTCAATAATTGTCCAAATTGGCGACAGTTGTGTGCAAAAAGGCCAAAGGTTTATTACAAACCTCACCCTATATGTTTTTAAGGCAATCTTAAATGGTATGGCTGTGGAAATTATACTTAAGGCATTTAGTTTAAAGTTAAAATACTTTTTTTATTATTTCACCACAAAGTTTACTGAATATTTAGACAAATGATATTTTCGACATTTTCGACATTTTCTCGTGCTTACAGGTATCTTATGAGTGAAAAAATATAACATTTTATTTTTCTCGTTTTTTTCACTACAAATTCAACCATTAAGTAGCTGTAAAATCGAAAAAAAGAGTTGCAAATAAGAATGTTGGTTCCTCGGCATATATTTGCAAAAAAAGTGTGCAAAAATAGAAATCGATCGGTTGCATATTCGCTGAGTTCTGATGGACACCGACTTTAAAAAGAGCATTTCGAGAAAAACACGTTTAAAGCTTCACATACAAATTATACGTGTATAAGATGAGAATTTTCCATTCCACTAAGAAATTTCGGAGGAAAAACCAGTTACGGCGACGGTCGGACGCAGCCGGAGGATCGTTCACGTTTACCTGCGAGTCCGCAGATCTCCGAGGCGAAAACTTAAAAATTCATATCTCCGTCAATTCTCCACCAAATTACTTGAAATTAACGCAATAATCCTTTGTACTATCGAATAAAAAATAAACATTTTTAATTCATGTAAGCCTTAAAGGAAGTCCTATTTGTATTTACATTTTATATCAATTGATACCACACAATCTCAATAGAATTGTGCAAAGATGATTTAAGCAGGCTCGAATTGTGCGGAACGAATCAGCCGGTCACCGGTAATCAATTTTATGCGTGATGATTTTAAATATATATTGGACAGAATCCGGCCTCGCATTAATGTTTATCGGGATGAATCGACGCCGTATATTTAATAATGGTTCACATTTTGCACATTTTCGTCACATATTTTGCACTAATTAGCCATTATGACATTGCTAAATAGGCAGAAAGTGCATAAATTTTAGTAAAATATGCACAAATTTGACAATGTGGTAATAGACGCTTATCATGGTAAATACTTGTTAGCAATAATTTTTAATTACCTCTTAAATCTGCTAATAAGTATTTATTTCTAATTATTTGTGTTAGTATTTTGCTAAATAGTTTTGAATTTGTACAATTTAGCAGAAAAAAATAACTTGTTTATTATTATTTCAACATTGTCACATAATATTATCATATATTTTGCAAAAATCTTTTGATGTACCATATCAATATGTATATTATTTATATATTTGATTATGAGTTATATTTTTATATTACAAATTCGATGGTTTTCAGACCAAAAAGTATGTGTAAAGAAAATGCAACGTGTAGTTTTAGAAAGTAGATTGTATAAAATCAAAGGGCCAACAAAATTGTATTAAAATATATTTTTTTGTAAATAAGTTTTTAAGATTTAAGAACTGAAAATACTTATGAAGAATACAAAAAGATAAATTATTTTTTTTTTCATCAAATGCCTTCATTTGTATTCTAATTCATGAAGAAATATGGCGGATAGTTATAATAGTAATATTGAAAACTAGAATATTGAAAACTTAGAATTACTATTATATTTGTAAGTGGAAAATGACTGAATAGTAATATTGAATTAAATTTTGCAAAAAATATATTTGATCATTATTATCACAAATATGTACAGAAGAAAATGATTAAATAGTAATATTGAAAACTATTTATTATAGCAATCAAATCTGCTATATAGTAATATTAAAAACTATTTAGCAAACAATTATATTTGGTCATTTTTATTAGAAATGTCTACAGTTGACAATGTCTATTTGGTAATATTGAAAACAATTTAGCAAAATACGAGTATATAATATTTGGTTATTAGAATTACTATTTGTAACTTGTAAAATTACAGATTTTACTGCAAAAGATAATTTTAAAGTATTTAGAAATTCTAATTACCAATGTCAGGTCGTAAAATTCTTCAATCAATAATCAATAATCGGAAAAACTAATTTGTAAATTTAACAAAATAGTAATTCTAAAAACAAATTGATTTAGCTTGAAATTGAAATTATATGTTATAAAATAGCAAAAAATATCAATTGGCACATAATATTACCAAATAGCAAAAAAAAAAACAACGAAATAACCATAGAAATTAGCTGATAAAAATAATAGCAAATTCGTTGTAAATATAGCTGCTCATAATTTCCAGCTGTTCCATATGGATTTGCTGCATCATCTTGAACGGTTGGTGCAATTCGATCACTTGAAATTGGACCGGTTGTTGCATAAACTTGAAGCATTTAATAAATTCCAAAATCAAGCATTAGGGATTAGAATTAATAACTAAATAGTATCTTTAATGTTTCTTCACCGTATCAGTTTAATAAAATTTACAAAAATAAAATAATTGGAGTGTAATAAATATTAAATTCTAGGTATTTTTTTCTAAATCTTTTTGAGTTCGTACTATGTTAGATCTTATGGCAACATGAAATTCATTGCACTTATTTATAACATTGACAAAAAAATAATTGTGATGATAGATAGTTTATAAGTGTTGTGCTCAGAATTGTATCTTGGTAAATTGAAATATGAGCATAGCATCTCATAACGCTTGTTGTAATATCCTTTTAAATCTTATAACAACAACAATAAAAAATGAGGCATTAAACAATAATGAGAGATTAAACTATAAAATTCGGAACTTTGTAGAAAGAAGGTTTTGATGCGGCGATAGGCTTGTTAATCCAAGATTAAATATAGAATTTCTAAATGTAATAGGAGAATTATTGAGAATTAAAGGAATTGTATCATAGTTTTAATTATAAATGTTGCTTGTGTTTTATCTACATTAAGATTTAGTCCATTCAACTCAGCCCATGTAGATATGCGTAGTAAATCCGAATTAATAAGTGAAATACATTCAGTAATATTAGTTGGTTTACATTATAGGTATATTATATGCAAATCTGCGTACATATGACATGAACAATGTGATAGTATGGGTGGAAGATCATTAATTAACATTGAAAATAGAACCGGACCAAGAGCTGAACCTTGTGGAACACATTGGTGCAGACTGCAGTGTAAGATATGATGAGAGATAGTCTACAATGATCATTTGTGGTTCTACTCTCTAGCAGCTTCTTATGAGAGAGGGCTCTACATGGTCCGTCTTGGTGCTAATAGCGAAAGTTATCAAACACGATATTTTGCATATTTTATACACTACAAGTAAACAAGGTTTTTCACCCCTAAACTTGTTTTCAAATGTATAGTTTTATGCGTGTAGCACAGCTTGTCATCAACAGACATCAATTGAGATATATTTAATTAGTAATTACGTAAGCAACTGTTAAATTATTACACACACACACACCAGTGGACCAAGTGATATTCGTCTGGAATATGTACAATTGAACATTGTACACAAATAGATTAATTATTATAAGCGAGATCTGCATATAAACGCATTTACTATACTATCTATTTTAGTTCGCGCACTCATATACAATCATTGTATATGTTATCTATTATAACAACGGAGATAATGTAGCAGAAGCGCAATTTAACAAACTGGATAAGCGACAGTGGACTAAGCAAATGCGAAAATTATAATTAAAACAATGCAGATAGCGAAGAGAACTCAAATAATTTGTAGGTAGCAAGAGCGATGAAGATGAAGACAATGCAGCCAGAGTACCTCTCCATCTGACGATATCGTATTCAAAAACAGTCACTTTAATTTCGCATTTAAAATCGTAAGCAAAGTCCGCAAGAATGTTATGAAATTCAAGAAATCGCTGGTAGAATTGTGTAAAAGAGGTCTTTAGAGCTATATAATTGCCTTTGGATTGCAAGATACGTTGGAATAGTGAAGAATCGATGCTGGCCAGGTTCAATTTATCGTTTATGACCATTTTTGATACTGAAGATACAATATTTGCGAGAACTTCATAAATTCTTCTTAAACGGTACGTTTTGTTGTCGAAGCTCTTAATCGCCAAATGTGAACTTGGAGAATCAGCATACCGAATTAGACAACGAGTTTTAAGGAAAAAAAACTCGAAGTTTGTAGATATATTGTTATATGTTCTAATATATTTGAATAATCCGTGAATAGACGACAACAAAGACTTGGCAAAACCATTAGTAAACATTGGATAAACATGCAATACACATACCCTACCTCTATCTGTTTCCATCGTTTAAAAAATAGGATTAGACCAGTATACAAAAAGTAAACAGAAAACAAAATACTATTGGCAAACGCGACTCAAAAAGAGGGAATCTTTTAATATCTGGACATATTTATCGCAAAAGCGATAAGAGAATTCTATTCGAGAATCCTAAATCTCGATTATTTTACATATCGGGTCGGGAATCTCGAGATTGACATTTTCTCGGGAAATAACCAAATCTATAGGTATAACGGGTTGTCTTAATTTAAACATTCTGGACTGTACCCAGGGCCAATCGGCCAAATTACCAATGGCAAATTTGATATTTTTTCATTCTGCCATTTATTCAAAAATCCATTTTTTTACAATTTAGCCAAAATGAATGAACCCGGTATACAGCATCGCACACTGCACCTATGTCTCACAGGGGAATACAGGATCCAACGAGAGACCTATTAATTAGGGAATCAGTATCTTAGTGTTTATTATTATAATTATTACTAATTTCTTCCGTTTTCCATTTTGAAATAAATACGTTTTCAAAATTAACTCACATTTGTTTCCAATGAGCGGCCATGTGGTGGCTGCTCGGTGATATTTTTATCTGTGCACGACAAACGCCACATTATTTACCTCGTTGTTTGCATAGGAAAACGTGTTGACAAAAAGCTCTGTCGCATGTCGAGCTACGCGTCGTCCACTCCACTTGTTTTTCTCAACCCAATGACAGTATAGTTCGACGAACAAGAAGTATTATCTCCTGAAAATCATTTCTTTTAAAAGAAAATATATTTCTTTTTCTTATAGAATAAAAATGTTATTATTTATTCTGTCCAGTTTGTTCTGTGTCAGGGAGCTAAGAAGCTCTGGCAGAACGAAAGGTGAATCTGTCAAAGGGAGCCTCTGTGTATCTCTTTATCTAAAAAATTGCGCGCGTGTGTGTGTCTATACGCGTGAGGGTGTCGTGTGCAACCGGCATTGAGTCGGAATTCTTCAACACGTTTTTCTACGCGTTTAACTATTTGTATTCTCAAGGAATCGACGGACCACCAAGAAGCGTGTATGTGGTGTGTCTATTTAAATGACGATATTCGAATAGGTGCGCACTTATGCTCACGTATACATACACACTTATTCTCTGGCACCTGGAGTTTATTGAGTCGTTGTTTGAACACGTGAATGAAATCTTACTTGTGCATGTGCTTGAAGGTTTTATATACAGTTATATACGTACCTACATTGATATAATAGCTATATTTGCTCTTAGCGTATGGCATATATTGTACGTGGAAGAAAACCATCAAATGACATTATTGTTGTTGTTCCGAATTCAAAACTCATGAGCTACCCAATCCAGAATACATTGGATTGTATTTATGCATGTTCTCCATTTGATTTTGAGTTTTTATACTTAATGTATATATATATATATATCCTATACACAATATACATGCAAAATACTTATGTTAGTTTTTAAAGCAAATGTTATAATACGTTATACGTTATAATACGTTATACATATATAAAAGTGGTGCTTTAATAATAATAAAGTTATGTAAAATTACTTCAGCATTCTTGGGTTTTTGTTTAACCTTCCGATGACACACTGAGTCAGTTTGACCCGGACGATTTTTTTGGCGTAGACATTTGTTCTTCTACTTCTACAGTTTGAACCTTCATGGTGGCAGTGGTTTAAAGTCAAATTCGCGACTAGGGTGGAGCAGTATTGGCAGTACCACCCGGCGGTGAGTTACGTCACAAAATTACTCGGGCCTGCATAGCTGGTAAGGGAGTAGATAGATCCCGCTCTCACCAGTGAGGAGTTCGACCTTGCAGAAAAACTCAACTGGTAGGTAGTACCTCGGTACTACTAAGTTTCTAGAGCTATATCGAGCCCTCCCACGGGGGACGTGGGTATACCTTATGGTAGGTACCCACGTACAAACCGGACAATTCTGTATTGTTTATTGTTTGAAGTCACGCGCTGGGTTGGCGTTTGGACATCGCCGCCTTAGACCGTGCTTTCAAAAAGCAAACTGGAACAGGTAGATGTACCCAAGCTCAAAATAATAGAGCAGAGCTATTAACTTAGATGCGTATTAGATATTATATTTTCATTTAATGTTTAGGTATAATTTTGAGCTCACTCCTTCTTTCTCATCGAATAGTGAAAAGTAAGACAACTTTTAAAATACTCACAAAATGTTAAACCTCGATGGTTTTGATAACCAACTTTATAGTTAATTTAAAAAAACTTTTCATTTAATAAAAAAACGGCTACGAACGAAATTCGATGTAGATGTACATATCTATAAAGTTGTACTGATTTTACAGTGGTATATTTGAAAAACACTCCGGTCTTCCGGTAATCGCCAGCCAATGCGTTTACCTAGTCGGCTCAGGCGTCCTATAACCGCTCAATATAAAAATATGTATCGGATACCCTTTCATTTTTTATTTTTTTTATTTTGTGTATAAAGAGAGGAGTTAGAAATTTCATATCAATTTTTTGAAACAAAGTACAACCTCCCAGTTTAAAAAATGATCCTTCGAGAAATACGCATTTAATGTTTTACGAGTGTTCAGCGATTATATGGATAATTGAACCTTTATATTATATATGCAATAATACACATATGTACTGTCACAATTTTCATCACTGCTTTAGAGCATTTGTTCACTTTAGCTGCATACAATGTTTATATACCATAATATGAACAAACAGTATAAATAATAAATAATATAATTTCTTTTTTTATCCAGTTACTTATTTATTGTTTTGCATTTTCGATTTTTTTTTTTTTAGCCGTGTAACAATGTTAATCCATCTTGTAGGTAATTTAATTAGTTTTTATTTAATAATTCATCTTATCTTATGGTATCGGTGAATTTATTACTTGAAATAAAAAATATGTAAGACTTTCCTAAAAAGTAAGAAACAAATTAAAATACAGAATTTTTCATATCGATTTTTCCCAAATAAAGATAGGGGCAAAAAGCTAGTTTTTTTACATTTGACCGTATAGAGGATGGATATTAAAAGGTGATAATTTGCAGCAAACAGCTATTTTAAAATTCACTATCTCATTTTAGTCCGGTATCAATTGATACCATACAACCTCAACCTTGTCCCCATTAAGAAAATGTGTGTCAAACTTTGACCCTTTTCCCCTTGGAGGAGGACCGACAAAATGTTGTTATTTATTTGACCTCTGGGACATTGGATTGAAATTGCCATAAGTGAGGAATGACGGCAAGGGTTGCCAAGAGTTCCTAAATGAAAACCGAAAGCTCGTTATCCGCGTAGACATAACGTACCCTGGTTCGAATGATCGTCTCCGTTATAAAGAGGTCCACAAAATCATACTTCACTGGCTTGGCTTGTTTGTACTTTTATTGCTATACTCACAAATATATTTGATTATTCATGTTGTAATGAAATGCCTAGTACATTATTAATGTGTTTTTTTGTTTTAAACTGCTTTTGAACCCCACAAGTTGAGATGTGCCGATCCATAGTCACTTACTTTTTGAGACACATCAGAGGTGTCTACAAGCTTCTACCTTCCTTAGAAATATACAATTACTTACGTCATATGGCGGTACTCAAACACTCAAATTTACGAAAAAGCACAAACACAAAATATATGTAAATTTCATAATTTATATATTTCAATCTGGTCTTCAAATATAACTTGACAATGCAAACCTTATTGTGTGTGTTTTTTTTTAAACATTACTGAAATATCACAAAATTACTTATAAATTACAATAAAATGGATCATTTTAACTATAAATAACTTTTTAAATTTTGTATATAATCTGCATCACACTGAGTGTCGAGTATATAATATTATATATTTTGAAAGTGTATTTTACGTAAACCATATTTTCTGTTTTTCAAATGTTTTGTTTGTTTTATAATATAATTTACATTTTTGTTGTGTGTATAAGTGTATTAGTGTGGGAGTGTTTAGTTGTAGTTTGGTTGCTAAAGTTATATTCACTTATTCAAAAAAACACATCATATTTGTGTTATAGTTTTTATCATAATTTTATATGAATTATTTATTGTAAATATAATAATATAATATTAGTTATAACAACCATTAATTATAGTTTCTTTTTCTTTGTATATATGTATATACAAGTATAAGGTTTGTGTGTTTTGTGTATATATTTCTAATATGAAGTACGGAAAAAAATTTGAAAATCAAAAGGACATTTAAACAATCATAAATGCACAAATGCATTACTCATAATTAAAATGATTCATTTTATTGATCATTTTTAAATGTTGTTGTTGTTGTGGTGTATTTAATGTATACAATAATATATAATATATATTTGTGTTTGTTTAATTATTATATTCAAATAATTAGATTTTTTTTCATTTCATATAATATAATATCGATAATAATTGTGTGTGTATGTATTCTTGTGTAGGTTTTCATGATGGTTTTCGTTTTGTTAAAAATAGAATAGTGTAATTATTATTGTGTTTGCAATAAATAATCAATTTTTGTATTTATATTTAAAGAGCTTTTCGCCATTTCGTGGAACAGAATTTTAGTTGTGTTTATGTGTGTATGTATTTTTGTGTTAATGTTGTTTCAACTCAACATTCGCCATATAACGCCAGAGAACGGAACAACAACAAATTAAAAATATAAATTAACAAAAATTAAACTCGAACTGAAGAACAACTTTTCGCCTCCGCCACACAAAACATCCTACAGATAGCTTTGTATCTAAAAACTAGATTAATAATAATATATACCTACAATAATGATTACTTTTTTGAGGAATATATTTTTTTGTGATTTTTAAACTTTTCTTTTTTTTCATTTTTTGGGTATAATATTTTATACAATCTTAACAGAGTAATATCGCATACAAAAAGTGTGTGTGTGTGTTTTTTTTTATGGGTTTTAGTTTTTTTTTAATTGTTTGTGTATGTGTAATATTTAATTTAGTTTATATTTATGTGTGTTGTATTTGTATGTTTTAGATGTGTTTTTCTGTGTATGTATAGAGGGTTTGATTAAGTTTGTGTTCATAAGTTTGTGATTGAAAGTTTTTTTTTTTGTTTCTTTATAAAAAAATATTTTGGGTATTTATGAATATCGATTGTAGCTGGTGTCTGTATCGTTGTGCTTCCACTGGGGGCACCTGCAGCTTGGGTACCATTTTCTAGTAATAACCGAATTAACTCTCTTGCACAATGACAAATCTTGTGCACACACGAAGACGCCTAAAATCAGGAAAAAACACAAATATGCTCCTCCGCTCATATGTACTATATTTTTCATGCTACAATGTTTTTGTATAGTAAAATATACTCTTTTTTAAATTTGTATGATTTGCTTTTTATTTTGTCCTTTTATCCTTTTTTAAATATAATTTTGTTATAAAGGAAAATGGATGATGTTAAATGATATGACCATGTAAATGTTTTTTTTTATTTTTGTTTAATTGTATTTTATGAGGTTTTTTTATATGCTTAATATCACTTATCTGTGTATGTTTTGTGGAGGGGCTGCGTTTAATTATTTATGATCAATGTACCCAAGATCATTCGGCTATTACTCTTCCAAAGACCCGATCACCTCGGCGATTTTGTGGATTACATGCTCTTTAAACACCAGAAACAACCGCCTTTTTATTTGTGTGGGATTAATTATTTAATAACATTTCTAATTGCAATCATTTGTTTGTTTGTTTAGTTTATAATAATAATAATAATAATATATATAATATTTTCAATGTAATTTATGTCAACAACATGTTTGACCATACTAATTACTAGATAATAATTAGAAAGTGTTCTTCTTAACTTCTTAGATAGATAGTATTTAAAAACACAATGTTTTTTGTAGTTTGAGTGTGTGTGTGTGTGTGTGTGTGTGTGTGTGTCGATGTATTAGTATGGGGATGCTGTATTTTGTGTGTGTGTGTATGTAATTGTGTAATATGTGTATTTGCGAGGGGACTATCAACACTATTATAGATTCATCGCATAAAAATGGCTAAAAATATGTCACCAAAACCAGATAAATACATGATTTGGGAGAATATATTTTTAAAACTTTTTTAATTTGTTCGCTTTTAGGTTTTTAGTTGTTTTGTGTGTGTGTGAGTATTTCTACAGTCTAGGTAAATATACAGAATTAAAACCGAACGACGGGAAAAGATTTCGGATGCGTACATTTTTGTTTGTTATCATTATATTAATTTCAGTTTGAGGAACTTAAATGGCTTTTGTTTTTTTTTTTTTTGATTAAAATAAATAAATGTCCAGGATGTGTAGTGGATATCCGCAGAACAAATCGCATCGACGCACATCCTGTCAGTATCAATTTTATACACTATAATATTTATGCGTATTTCCTAGTATCACGTGGAGTATATTTTTGTTTAAAAAATGTTTCCAAAACAATTTCGACAAAAGAACGTATAAATTGGGGGAGTGACTAGACTTTCTGTATCCCACACGCACTTGCTTGGCAAAGCGTGTGCTATACAACAACTTTTGTGTATATGTGTGTGTTTTTTTGTTTGTTTTTGATAATCATAAAGCAATAAATCAAATTGGCGGCTCACAGATAATGTGGGAGGAGGGGGCGCGGATGGCGCGCTACCGATCCGCCATCGGTGTATTATCACAGTTTGCGCTGTTAAATTAAAAAAAAACAAACCCGAAAAACATAATAAACTCTATTATGAAACTAAAAGACAAAAAAGATCGTGTGTATAAAACTGGAAACGGAAATGTCGGAAAACTAAAGTATATTTATTGTATATTTAGTAAGTTTGTGTAATCTCCACTGATAACTTTCGGCTATAAATCTCGACCGTCTCTGGGTATTTTATTGAGTAAAGAGACTAAGTTTTTTAGTTTTTTTATTTCAAAGTTTGTCTCATTTGCTTTAATTATTATTTTTTCTTTTCATTCAAATGTCCTATCTAGCTAATTAGGGGTTGTCAAGTTTGCTGAATTTGATTCCACAATGACTATTTTTAACTTTTTTTTTGTTCTTAATTGTCATCTCTATATGAATATAATTTATTTTGTCAGGTGAATGAGTAGTGTTCTATGACACTATATTCTTTGTAACAAAATGTTTTGAACATATTCTGCACAGATGGCGCGCAATGTCCAAATACGAACGTTTGCGCAATCGTGTACTATATAATTCTAACTTTTTCTTTTAAATGTATCATATATTTTACAATAATGTTTTGCTTTGTATATGTATGTGTTTGTGTAAGTGTGTCGGTTCGTGTATGTATGTTAAGTAGAGTGAGTCTTGTATTTATCTTTAAATGTACAAGTTTATTCTTTTTAATCGTTTAAATATTAAATACGTATAGTACAAAAACAAAATGTTTAATTTTTAGTATAAAAATACACGTTTAAGTTTGTTCATTATGTGTTTGTGTGTTATGTTGTTGTTGTTGTTATTGTTGTATACAGTGTTGTCACGCAAAAATACACCGCAGGTATTGAATACTTTTTTGTTTGCTGTGTGTGTGTGTGTGTTTCTATGTTTTTGTGTATGTTTATTTCACATTTTTAGTATTTATAATTGGATTTAGAATTTAAAATTATTTCTATTTTTATGTAAAATATATATTATATTATAAAACGTTGATAATAGGTTCTTGAATACCAAATATGTTAGAGTTTATAATGAATATATATGTGAGCTTATGTTAAGTATAACACTTAATAGCCTTCAAACATATTATTATATATCCTTTTTTTGTTTTATATTTAAATATCAATATTTTTAGATGTATTGTCTTCATTAACAGCTGTAATGAAGTGGTGACACTTGAAATGTATAAAACAACAAAAACCGTAAAACCTGAAAGTGATCTCGAGCTTGATTAATATAAAAACACGATTAAAATGAGTATTTTCTTGTATTTTTGTGTTTTGTTTCTTGTTGTAACTCGGCTATTAAGTAGTTTTTAATGTAATTAAATAGTTTCAATATTGGTGTCTTCTTCGATTATTTTGCTAGCGATCCACATGCATACAAGTATATGTTTATCTGGACGCTGCGAATTGTTGTGTATCCTTAAGTGCGGTTCGCCGGTGCGACTTGTAGTATCGTTGCTGCATTTAGGACGTGACGTATTTTTCTTTTTTTTTAAATATAAAACATAATATTTATACTTATTGTTAGAGAAATTTGTTTGCTCTATAAAGAGACGTCTTTACAATTTATATCTATGAGTTGTTTTTTGTGTGTTTCAAGATGCGTCGATGTATATTATGTGATTTTTTAGATCTCTCATTTAGAATAATATTATTTGTGTGTTTTGTGGATGTGATAGTATGTGTAGTGTGTTGGTGTTTTTTTTATGTAGAAAAGGGTAGTTTGTTTGTATAATTGATGGTACAAATACATTTACAAGTTTTTTTTCCGTTTGGTTGTGTTTTGTTTAAAGTCCCGCACGTGTTGGGTGTAATTTATGCCGTTGTTCAGTAAATCGAGTAGATGTGAAGTCTGGAAGTGACGAAATGCAATCAAACGCATTCGGGTGTTGATAGTTCGGTGGTGCTCAAGGAGCAGTGGCTGTTGATGGAGCTGCTGCTGGTGCTGTTAGGGAGGGTTGTTGCGGCAACGACAACGGCAGCGGCTGATGCTGCGGCGACGGCTGGGGTAAGGCTGGGTGTGTTGTGCGCTGTTGCCATTACGTTCGCAGGCGGAATGGCCACCGGGATATGGTAGTATTTACATTGCTGGCGCCGGCAGGCTCCTTTTGCGTGGTCCCGGCACACCGACACACGTTGATCGAACACTTCAACTTTGTCTCCTGAATGTGAAAAAAAAGGTTTGTTAGTTATTTTAATGTGATTGAATGTAATATTATTATTTTGGCGCTTTGAAAACGTGACATTAAACAGGAACTCAAATAAAGTGGTTCTATGAGGAAAAAATAATTAAAATAAAATATAATGCGATTGTTTTCTTTACCCTAACCGAAAATCTAATATTCGTAGGTAAAAGAAAAACGAGTTTAACTTCCAGAGAGATGGTACCCCATGCCATACAGCCAAAAAAGTGAAGCCGAGGTTCTTGGAAAATAACGTGTCACTACTCAAATAGAAGAAACAACTGCGTTCCAGACCTGCCAGTACAATTAATGCACTTCGTCAAAGATTGCAGGTCATTTGAAATACATTTACGCCAGAAGAATTTCAAAAGCTTGTGGATACAAAGTCTAGAAGAATTGAAGCTGCTTTGAAAAACAAAGTTCCAGTTTTAGTGTCATATTCATATTTTTTACTTTGAGCTTATACAAATAAAACCAAAGTTAAAACAAGGGATTCTAGATTATTTGAATAGAAAATAAAAATGTACTAGGTGTACGAGATTTCGTATTATCGTTTGTCATAAATGTTTTTCCAAAACAACCCATTAAGTCACTTTTAATTAGATTTTGGCTACTGGCATATTACTATATCAGAAATAAAAAAAAAATTACCTTCTACTAGATGAACAAAACGGCATGTTGGACGATTGCACATAGACCTATTAAAATCTTGGCACACCGGGAGGGTGTCCAGTAACTGTATGGGAAAAAAGAGAAAGGAGAAAAATCGAAATTAGACAATTGGTTCACATGTACCTACTTTGTTGTATTTTAATCATAATTAATATTTTCTAGCCTAATTAAAAAAAAAAAAAAATATCAAAACTGAAAAGAATAAACAAAACAAAATGTACATTCTATATATTAATGTAAAAATAATCCCTAACTCGTTAAAATAACCTTTTTTTATTATTATAATTTTGTTTTAATTGTGTAATCATTTTTGATGTGGTATTTGTTGTTTTAACATAATTTACTGTAAATTGTGCGCTTTTTGATTCCATACAAAAAAATTAAATGTTATTAAATTTGTCGGATTAGATTAAAAATTGCACGCATATCTCTATGTTTAAACATTTAGAACGAAAATATATAATATACACAGAGAAAAGCTTCGGGAAACAAAATAAACAGGGAATAGAACGTGCATATCGCGTGAATAAAAAAAATGCAGCGGCACAGCAACATACAGCGTATATATTATAATATATAATTATTTTATAAAAATCATCTCACACGAAAATTAAATGTATCCGCGTTATCAAAACATATATAACTTTGAATTACAATTTTACCGGAAAAACGACGTTACCGCTCTGCAAAAAAAAAAAAGGGTGCGCGATATAAATAAAACAGCATTATTTCTAGCAAGAACTGCGCCAGGATTGCTAATGTAATTTCTGGCATACCACGGCAAAAAGTGCGCTTGCATACGAGCACATAAATTTCGAGCAAAGCAATTTAGCCCTCTTTATCCCTATAATTATCGCATAGAATAAATGGGATTTTTCGGGGTATCACGAAAGCGCGAGACCACGTTTGGAAAAACTGTTACTTTTATATATAACTTATACATTGTGCGCATAGCTTAAAGCATTGATATGTATAAAAAAGCACGTTGAAGCCATAGCGTATAAGCATAACGAATTGTATGAATTTTAAATGCTGTAATATTATAATACTGTTTTCATTATATCGTCCTGATGAACGCACGCGAGCGCCACTTTTGGAAAAACTATATAGAATAATTATAATTTAATGGAACAAAAATTCAAAAGCTATCGCGTATATTAAAATAGATTGTAATTTTCGTGCTAAACGATTTCACCGATAGACCGGACATATATATATATATATATAAAAAAAAGAAGAAAAAAGCTAAGCCTGGTGTTTTGATCCAATGGAATATTTACTTGTATATATACCTCGATGACAAACGAGGTGATCATTAAAATATCATTAACGCACCCTTAAAACAAATACTGCGCGATATCATTTACTTGGAAGTGTTTTATAATTGTTTTGTTTTTATTTATTTCCTTATTTTTAATTACGATTCGTGAAAACAACAACAGAAAACATGTCCAAGAAAACAGATGGATAGAAGAAAAGCATACATTCTAAAGTTCTACAAAATCAAACCAAAGTATTTAATTTTCTATATATTATTTTAAAAAGCCATTTTCTTTTGTTGTACCTGACCAGTGGCATCAGTGTAGATTACGTAGGGAGCATTCGGAGGCACACTAGATGCTGCAGAACACACTATAAAAGCACGCGTACCCCGCGCGCACGCACGATTTTCGCAAGGGTGTGAAATTAAAAGGCGCATGCAGATAATGTATTAAAGATGAGGCGCAGGCACGGGCAGTTTGGCGTCAGCAGAATGTTGGTGGCGCAAAGGTATATGTATGCATTTTGTACACACACACGCACACAAAATAATATTTTGTTAGATTAACGTGCAAGTGTGTATGTGTGTGTACGTGTAAATCAGATTAGTTAGTCGATGGAAAATTATATAAAACAATATCGTGATCGGTGAGTGCAAGAAAATCAGTCCCGCAGATATATGGTTGGTCGGAAAGCATGAAAAATAAAAGCGCGTAATTTTTTAAATTAAGTGGGCATGCTCTGAAAATATAAATAAATTAAATAATATTCATAATATATTTGTTGAGATAGAAAAAAGGCAGACGGTAAAAAATTGGTTGGACATACACAGTTTTATTTAAGACGAAACCAAAGCATTTGTAATTTTATACATTTGTCATGAAGGGAGGCTAATTGCGATTTTGATGAAAAATGTATACAGACAAGAATTGGCTTACAGAAGAATTCCGAAACTAAAAATTGAGTGATTTTACCAGTATATTGCATATGGCGATACTTGCGAATATGCATATATAGCTGAGGCTAGCATGAAAATGGGGTTGTGTTGGTTTCTTTGGTCTGTATACAAACGAATAATATATACATACAAACAAAAATTACACAACAACAGCGCATAATAAAGGCTCGCGTAGGCGACATGTGTGCAATCACAGACGCACCGCGTGCGGTGTTTGGCGTGTTGGGGGCGGGCGGCAAGCGCTTATATCATACAAATAAAAATTACTGAAAAATATACTGATATTGTAAACCACAGACACGAGAATTTTCAAATTTCTACCACAAAAACAAACAAACAAATCGCGAGCATCTCCGCTTTTAATAGCGCAACTCAAACAATCAAATGCTGCGCGCGCGCTTGCTCGCGAAAAAATCAGCATCCTCGCGTGTGGGCGTATATAGGCGAGGGGTGCGTGGGCGAGGGCGCGCGCGAGCGTGTGAGTTCGTCGTCTGCGTGTGTGATGCAAAACTTACCGCTGTGTTTAAGTGGTGGTGAAAATTCGGGTGTTAAACATAGTTGTTTGGCGCACAACACGACGTGATTTGGATTACTTTGTAATACAAAAGACATGGTATAACCTGATTGGGCCAATCTGAAAATATGAAAATTTTGATGAAATTGTGATTTGCCGCTTGTTTTTGGTATACATTTTTTTTGTATTTAATGTATATGAGAACACGAGAAAAAAGAGTATAGAGAGAGATAGAGATCGTGTTTGATATATTTTGAAGGGTTGGTATATTTAGTTTGCTTTTTATACATTGTTTTCTTTTGTAGACTTCAGGGGTAAAAGAGAAAAGCATGAAATTAAAATATTAAAAGCTCAGCCGTATCAGGCGGTAAAGATCGTGCAACGAAGCGGGCAAGATCAAAAGACAAATTAGCTAAGAAACTGTAAAAGTTTCAATTTTTGTTCAGTACATTTTTCCATACGATGTATATAAATATAGTACTAATCGCAACAAGTTTAACTTAAACTAAATTACAAATGCTTCGTAAATTAAGTATATCATTATGTTTATTTGTGTGTACGTATCAACGGTGTGCGCGCGCGAGCGTAAATGCAAAGCTTTCGATGGGGGAGTTAAGCTGATGGGTCGTGTTTGAAGGTATATAAACTTTAACTCACAAGTTTATAATTAATGTTTGTGTTCGCGTAAATGATATAAATGGTATGTACTAAAAAGCGTCGTATTGCGGGTCAACGATAAAAGCTGAAAACACATATAAATATTTTTTTATTAGTTTCACTGCCACACTAGAAAGTAAAACGATGTGCGGCGTCCGCTGTGTGTTCTCTTTGGCAAAGTTAAATGTAGTTTGTTTTTTCTATGTAAAGTAAAATGCAATTTTCCAACTTTATGATAAGAAAACACACTATACGGCCGACGATCGTTTGCTACGTAACTACACAAATTACAGTAAACATACTTAGCTTTTTTTGCCCGCATAAATATATATATTTATAATACATAGAAACATACAGACACTCATTATATAATTTAAAAACCTAGAAATTAATTTAAATTAAAATTCAAATATATTATAATAATAATTATTTACCATTGTCCAAAGAATTATTGCGTGGTTGTTAATTAAGGGATGCGCTTTATAAACAATAAAAAATACACCGAGCGCTGGCCGTCTGGTTCGGCTGCACATATGTTCTACGTGGCTTGGGCAGCAAAGTGGTAGAAAAGCGCAGAGGCAGCAGTCACACACATAATAAACAGCTTACGGCATCAATATAGGGTAGTAGCAGTATAAATAATGTGTATTGTGTGAGTTGTGTGTGTGTGTGTGTGTGTGTGTGTGTGTGTGTGTTTGTATGATTAGCAGTAATATAAAAAAACGCATGCATGCATTTTTTTTTTGTGTATGGTGGTCTGTGTTTACTTGCGTGTGGTGCCAACTTGCAAAAGTATTCGCTGGGGGTGCAGATGGGTGCATGAATATGGTGTATGCGTGTAAAGTGCGCGGGATACGTCGGTCGCCCGCACATAACTACAAAAAGCTCGTCGCAAAGATTAGTATAAGCGAAAAAATAAATAAAATAAAATATACAAAAAGATTATAAATGATTAAAATAAATAAAACACACAAAAAAGCGTATTAAAATATTATATACTAAAACAGCCAACGAAATAAGGAAGTTATCCAAAATTGTGGTGTACAAAACAAGCGAAGGTTGCGCGCATCTGGCCAAAAATGTTCACAGGTTATTTGTCTACGTTGGAACATTTTTTTGTGTGTCTGAAAATACGAAGCAAGCGCTGAGCTGTGGAGAAATGGTTTAAAGTATTATTAATTAAAACGGAAAACAGGAGCTACGTTGCGAACCACAAAAGTTAGAGGCACCGCAACGCAAAACAAACAAATAAAAAAACACATATACTAAGGCTCCGGTTACTTAAATGTATATATAGGCGGGTGCATCTTACCTCCTGCGCTCTCGCACAGCCGAAGCCGCAAATATAATATATATATAAAAAATAAAAGAAATACAAAATAATTATTAGAAAGCCTATAGCCAGATTTGAAAAAAATAAATAAGGTACGTTTACAAAATTTATTACCATTTTTCATAAAAATAAACTACATACCTAATTTTTTGTAATTTAAAAACTCATTTACCAACTCTGTAGCTAAAATAATATAAAAAACTACATTGACATTTGCTCGGTTAACTGTTAACAAAGTATGCCAGAAATGTGGTTATTTTCAGTTTTTTTTTTTAAATTAAGTATATTTTTTATTTTTGTCAAATAAAAACCACATTTTTGTCAAAAACTCTGACCAGCAAACAACCGAGCAAAGTCTCATAATCGTTTCGAACAACCACACATATTCATCGGCACTAAAAACACTCGACTATAAATGATTGTGTGCGTTATTCTTTTTTTTCTCTGCACGTGATTACACCAAAAATACACTACCAAAAACGTTACACCAAACTCCGTATATGTTGAACACATAAGCCCATATATACTTTTTACAGAAAATCTGCGATGAATCTGAAATATTGCTGACAAAATGCTAAAAAGTGTTCAACGCAGAAAATAATATTACCAGATACCACACACACACACGGCACGCAGCTGACTAGCGGTATACGCACAAAAACGCATTTTACATATTAATTAAGGGGGCAGCGGGCGAGGGGTTTCAGGGGTTGGTGATGGTCAAAGAGAGACAGGCGCCAGGGAAAATGCATATATTTATACATTTAGATATTAGCTTGACGGTTTTCTTATTCAATCTGGTGGTTATCCCATTGACTGTTTATTTTCCAGATGGACTCTTTTTCCAAATATTTTTTTTATTTTGTAATAAATATTGTATTCTATTAATTTTGATTAATAATTAAAATATTTAATTCAACACATATGCTTTTTGGATTCCAGGATTTGTATGTTTAGAGCATATGTTTAGTCTTTCCAAATGTGAAAATTTCATAAAATAAAACGACTATTTTAATTTAATTTTAATTTATATTATGTAGCTCTCGAAATTTTCTAATGTGATATTTTTCCAAAAAACTATATCCCATATATATAAATAAACTCGCTATAAAAAAACAAACTTGTAATATCTTCATGTTGTATATTGAACTTTTACACAAAATAATGTGCGCGGAGTTATTAAATTATCAGGCTTTTTTAAAATCATGGATGGCGTTTATATTTATCGAAAGCCTAATATTTTAGGTACTTTAAGTAATATTTTATGTTATTTAAACATTTTTTTTAAATATGTTATTATTATATTTAACTGAATATAAAAGCTTTTAAAAAACAAATCAACTTTTTAATAATTAATTTAATAATAATTTTATTTATTTATCTCAATTTAAAAGAACTCTGTCTTTAAAAAAAACACTCAAATATTTAAATATTTTCCATTAGATATATCATCTATGTAATTAAAAACCTTTTCTCGAAACTTGCATGAAAATTCTACTATATATTGTATACTACACCCGTATATGAATTTTCAGAAGCACAAAAACCATATTCTGCGCACACAAACACGTTTATAATGTTGTTAATTAAAAAAGCTCGTTCGGCGTTTACACACACATATTCACACACACACTTATATCATAACACTACCCATAATTGAGAACGTGCATATGTATTTTAAGTCTATAGATATTTATATAGTTTATGTGATTCCAAAAACAAAACGATATTAGTGCCCAAAAACCTTATTGCCTAAAAATAGTCCAGTAAAAAGTTCTGTAAATATATAAGGCCAGTCATTAAGCATTTCGAAGCTTTGTAGCTTATAAGATATATCATAGCGACACGTTCATTCCATAACATTTTTGGGTGTGTTTGGTATTTAATTATATGTAAGTGTGTATGTGTGTGTATTTATATAAATATATGGTGAAGGTGTTTTTGTGTGTGCAAGTTTTGTATTTTGTAAAGGATTCAAGCAAAAAATATACGCAACATTATTATTAATATTATTGATGATACACATACAAATTGTCTAGCTAACAGGGAACTGGTTTTGTTGTTGTATTTAAAGCGCTCGCTTAAAATCAGAAAAGCTTGATTAAAATAAATATAAAATGCATATTATTTATAATGTTACGTATATAGTTTAAATAAATAGAATTATATTTAAAGCAGAATATAAGAAGGCTCTGTCCACGTATAAACGGCACTTATTTTCCTACAACTAAGTAATAATACAAATAATTGTAATTAGTCAATAATATAGCAATGAGATAAACACCAGTTTATAATTTGTATTTTAACATTTACGGAAATTTAGAATCGACATTGAAAAGAATATACAACGAGAAGACAAAGAGTGTGTGGGTGGCGGTGGTGGTGGTTTTTTGTTTTTTTTTTTTCGGTGGTGGCGGGCGAGGCGATTACTGCGGGTGCTCGTGTATGCATACAGAATAGGAGCACATTTTCCTGAAGGCGGATTTAAGTTTTTTTTTTGATCGGAATAATGTCATCGAATTTGGCATACATACATACACGAGACGACACATAAACAATAAGTAGAATGAAAGAGAAAAGCGTTCAAATTACATAATGTATAATATAATATTTGTTATGTATAATATA
>JANSTU010031631.1:0-11959 GCA_027564075.1 Bolitophila hybrida
CTGTGGGCGGCATTGTACCCGTTTAATGGGAAGGCGGTCGTGCGTTAGTTACTTGCACAAGTACTTGTACTTGTGTAACAGGTAACTGGAGATGCTCTCTTCGCACCAAGTGATTACCATCTGTTTCTGTCCATAGCGAACGAGCTTGGTAGTCGGAAGTTGGCTACAAAAGATGCCTGTAAAAATTGGCTCGCCGAGTTTTTTGCCAATAGTGAAGCGAACTTCTATAAGAGTGCATTATGAAGTTGGCATCTCGTTGGGAACTATTATAACCAATTTTATGAATAATTGAAAATTGAATAAAAATACCGCAGGACTTTTATGACACCCTATTATATAGACACTTTAATTGAATGACTCGTCTCATGCTGTCGTCATTTCAGTTTACAGCGATAGTTTTTTTTTAGATCATAGGTGTCGCCTGTCGGCTGTGTAGCACGACCTTTTACCGGTGAGTCAAAACACTATTGTGAGTATTCAATTGCAATTGCATTAATAATGTCAATCGAAATTTAATTTAATTTAATTTAATTTAATAATTTAATACTTGTTTTTAGTGAATATTTACAAGAGAGGTTTCCTCATTTCGGGGCTCACCGGCTTCATCGATAAAGATTTTTTTTAGATCGTCATCGAATGAGAACTATGTGAACGCACTGAAGTTGCTATCGCTTATCGCTACAATAAAACTAAAAACAATAACAAAAATCAACTATAATAAGCCCGATAAACAATTTCGCATTTTTTGCTATAGCGCTGCTATACGACATTTATGAAATATTTTGATTACTCAAAACAAAGAATGTAATTATAGTAAGACAAACGCAACAAACTTTATTCTTACGTTTATAAAAAATCACTCAGAGTGCTCCTCTCTTTTCAAACTTCATGCCTATGACACTGAGGATAAAGGATATTCAAAATATAATTCTCCTTAATTTGGGACAATACAAAAAATATATTCTTTGTCCCACCTGAAACATAACCAAGAAATAAAAAAAACAATTGATTTTAAATACTTATGAGTTGTGTATTTTGTTTTTTTATGTATATTCATTTACAACACGATGTTTTTTTTTATAGTTTACTTGTGTATATATATATAATAATAATAACAACTATATAATTATGTATATTTTGTTTTGCTGACTTGCTTCATCGATGCATAAAGAATAATATAATAAATGAATGCGCTCGATTCATGCAATGTCCATATTGCCGAGACTATGCACTTGCATGTACTTCCATTGATCTACTACATAAATGGTATATTTATTGTGTTTTTTTTTTGTTATTTTTTAATAAATTTTTTTTCTGTTCACGTTGGGCATTGTTTTATATAAATATTGAAGCAGTATTTAATTAGGCGTACACTTTAAAATATTTTGTTGTTTGTTTGTGTTTGTGTGTGTATTTTAAATATTATTTATAATATGTACAATAATACAGTTAATTTTAAATACAAAATAAAGTTAATCACAGAAATATATATTTATGTTTATTAATTTTTGTTTCTAAATGTTTATATATTGCGTCAAAAATGATGATATGGGGGCGGGCAAGAGACGTGTGGTTAACTGGTTTATTGCGAAATGTGTGGTTTACATCAAAATATTGTATGTGTGTGTTTCAGAAATAACAAATCGTTTCGTCCAATGTTAATAACAAAATTTCGCATATTTTTTTAACATGCAAAAAATAGCAAATCAGTATTTAACAAAAAAAAAAATTGGATGAACCATTTCTGTCAAGTTTTCACATTTAAAAATGTATGTGAAATGTCTATAAATTGAGCAATATTATGCGAATTTGAATCACAATTTGGCAAAATTGTTCGTTAGTAAATGCAAACATCAACTTGTACAGTTTGTTTTTGACAGCTCCGAATAATTAGACTGGTTTTGGCACATATATTTTGTATAAATAATTCTTATAATAGGTGTTTCGTTTTATTGTATAAATATGGTTTTATTTTATTGTTTCGTGAGTATATGTGCAAGGAGGGGGGGGGGGGCGTAATAAAGTGTCGGTGTGTTTAATTTATACTAATATAGTAAAACATATCGAATTCTGCACGCAATGTGTCAACGAACAAAACAATTGCGTGCGCCTGGTGGCGGCTTTTGTAAACACTTAACTGTTAAGTATTTAATTAATATTATTATAATACACTACTAATAATACATATACATTTATATATATAGATTGATAGTTAAAAATGATACACATAACGCGACTAAAAAGTTATACAGTGACATTTACAAATATTGTACTTGGTTACAAAGTGTTTTCTTTTTCTTTTTTTTTATATTTGTATACGAATAACTTACGGACTTGCTTAAGGACTAAATATATTGTTTAAGTTAGGGTTTATAAGAATAATATAGTTTTGGTTATATATATGTACAATAGTAAAAATAACAATAATACAATCCTTATGTGGTAAAAGATCAACTACGTGATTTGGTAGGGGTGCGGTATGCGAGAGAGTAAAACATATATTTTCTCTACGTCTCTCTCTAAATCTTTCTCTGTTTAGCTAATCTATCTGTTGTTGTTGTGAATATGAGAATTTGTTGAGGATATAACCTTGTAAATGTCGGATGCCGGCACTTCTTTGTACAGATTGTCGGTAGGACTCTTGGAGTTTTCGCGAATTGGTTCCGTGGCTGTGGCGGCATTGTCACCACTGCTGTTGTCACGAAACGATGCCACTGCCGGATCTCGGATTAGCGGAACCTTGTTCCAGAAACGCATGAGATAGGGACGGGTATTTGCAGTGCGATCCACTGCCCAACCGGGTGGAAGCCACGAGAACAACAACGGTGATGATGATGATTTGTCTGTAGGTGTAGCGTCATCAAGTCGTTTGGGCTGAAGATCGGGAATTAATCGATTGAAGTGTGGCACTTTTCGTTGAGCAATAGGACCTGGAAACTTGATTGTACTGCCGCGGAAGTTTGAGAAGATGTTTGTACCGTCGGCTGCGTCTGGAAAGCGTATTTTTGTACGTTCCTGCTGACGTCGATTATCAGCCGTGAATTTACTGTACAATTTGAGGCTATCCTGGAAACTACGTCTGGTTGGTAGCACTACTGTTGGCACCTCAGTGGTAGTGGCCACAAATTCTGTAACACTGGGCATATCTGCGTTCGATGATCCGTTCTCCAGACGATTGTAAACAAATCGATTGTGTTGATCGATATTTGCAATAGCGTCTTCGTTCTGTTCATGCTTGGTGATCCTCTCACGCATCCGCTTGTTCCACTCGGATTGGCTGATGAGTTCGCTGGTCGGTGTTGTTGTAACAATCATAGGAATATCCGTGCTTGTTGACTGCACAGATGGCTCCGTCGATTGTTGTTCTGGTGTAACAATGTACACGTGCTCATGTGTTGGCACCACCACAAATGGCGGATGACTAGATGTTGTAATCGCTTCCGTACTACTGCTTATATCATCAATTGTGGTCATTTCTGTGGCATATTCAGTGGTCTCTGTCACAAAATCACTTATCGTCGTCCGAAGAACAACCTCAGATGCTTTGCTATGATCCTCAAATAATGAATCATTTTGTAGCTCCAATTGAAATGCTTTGTCCTCGTTTTTCTTCAACTCTTTGCGATTGACTATTTCGATTTGATCTTCAATTTTGAGTGCAGCCGCAGCAAGACTTTCTGCTTCATTAACGTTTATATTGATCGCATGCATTATTTGTTCATCTTCCATGCGAGCAGTCGTGCTTTGAACATTGTCAGGAACGATGGTGCTGAGCACGATTTCTTCGTCGTCTTCGTCGCTGTCTTCTTCCGCATAGCTTGGCGGTGAAGATTTAACGATAACCACTGAATGCGGTTCGGTGGCCGCGTCCGGTTGAAGTTCAGTGAATAGTGTATAAGTTGGCGATGAAGAAGGTTCTGCGGCTGGTTTAATTATTTGCAGCTGCTCATCGACTAGCTCAGAATCCGAAATATTCTCGAGAGTCTCCGCCACATTTGCATTAACAGTCGGAACGGTTGCTGCACTAGGTTCAGTAGTTGTTGGACTAAAGTCTCTGGCGGTACTCGTTGGTGTTCTAAAGCTAGTCGTCTCTCTGACTTGTTGCGAATCCACACCAAGAAATAACTGGTCTTTAGAACTGACCTCGTTTCGTTGAGCATATTCAGGCAGTGGCATACTCTGCACATCATTTGACTCGACGTTAGCTTGGTTATTTTGAATAGCAACATCATCATCATTACCAAAACTGGTGTTGAGATTAAATTTCGTCGGAGTGTCCTCGTCTTCATCCTCATCATCGTAGTCGTATTCCTCGTACACATCGGCAGTTGGACGAACGATTGACGCAATTTGCAGCTTTAAATTTTCAAATTGATCCACACTAAAGTTTTTCTTGTGACATTTACCATCTTCATCGCTAATCGTGTAACCTTCACGACACTTTTCTCTGACCTCATTCAAATTTGGCGTTATGAATATAGATTTGGGTATTTTTCG
The DNA here is from genome assembly GCA_027564075.1 of Bolitophila hybrida. Classification (NCBI taxonomy): domain Eukaryota; kingdom Metazoa; phylum Arthropoda; class Insecta; order Diptera; family Mycetophilidae; genus Bolitophila; species Bolitophila hybrida. The sequence continues at coordinate 4,498 of JANSTU010031631.1, forward strand.
ACTAAGCTTTTCGTCGGGATAGTGTGGATCGTAAACGTGCAGGTGTTCCTCCCAGGCCAGTTGATCGGGATTTTTGTCCAATGGCGTTGAGGTGATTGGCAGACCACGACCTTGGTCGAATGCGTACAATAGCAATAAGAGTAATTGTAGTATGGCCATGTTGACGGTTTTTATATGTTACGGTTTCGGCGACTTTTTTAAACGACCTTTTTTGGGCGAATTCTGGGCGTTTTTTGTGTTATCTGCAAAAAAATACATAAATTAGTGAGTTTATTATTAAGTCAGTGAGCGCGGTTAAGGTTAAATGACTGTACAGAATTTAGCGCTTGCCCGTGGCCTGAATCACGACGGGCTTCGTGCAGTCGCTGCTGTCATGAACTATTATTTACTATATTTATAAAATATATGTATTTAGTATATAGGTATTTTAATGGTCCCTCAGACTTTTGTTTAATTTAATAATGCACCAAGCGCTGTTTGTATTAAAAACGAGCGGCTTGAATTTGCCTGCCGCCGGTACTGTAATCGGACCGTCCGGCTGGGCTCGGTGCTCGCCCTTTAATCTAGAAAATTGCGCATTCCTATATAACTGTGTAGAGTAATTAACACTCGTATGCAAATAAATTGAATGCTTGTAATTGGGCTTGCCCGACTGCACTAATAGGCTGTGTGAAAAGTGGTGTACACGCTGCCGGTTTTGTGTTCTCACTCCACACTCGTATTTGTACTTTTGTGGGCTTACATGAAAACGCACGTACTCCGGCTGCGCATTATTATTATTCCCAATCGACACCAAAATACGAACATTGAACATTGAACCGTATGTGCAGTGCGCAGCATTGAACAAGTGAACCGATGAGGTTATATGAATAAATAAATATACATATTATTGGCGCATACATTTTATGTCCGCATGTATACCTTACTATACATTTTGTTTTTATATACAATTATACATATATATATATATATATATATATACATATTGTCTGCATGTCTGATTGGAAGTTCATTGAATATGTATCAGTTGATTTTGTGCATATATTATAAGTCGATGTACATTTTTGATAGTAACTAGATGCAGGCCTGAATAGTGAACGATGCGAGAAACGAGAAATGCTTCTCTTTTGTTTTATTGTTGTTATGTACATTTAGAAATAAATGGTAATCGCACAATATTATTATTCAAATGGGTGCTCTTTTGGGGCTGGCCAAGATGTTTGATTAGTATACAAATGTTTTAGCATACATTTTTTCAATGAAAGAAAAAAGTATATGCAAGGAAATTCCGGTAGATTTTAGAAAACTAGTTTTAAAAATGTTAAAAAGTATTAATATATTTGTAAGTATTGTGTATAGAGATTTGTAGCTAAATGTTTTTATGCATGTCTTTTTCGAAAGAATGGGGGGTTGTCGAAATGTAGCGAACGCACTCTTGGTCAGTGCCGAATGAAGTTATCAACGATACAATTTAACTTATAACTATGTCAAACGATGAGTACGGAACGGGACTCCCGTACTAACTAACTAAGTACAAAAAGTTTGGTTAAGGATGATTTGATTTATTTTCTAAGAGCAGTTAGAAAGAAAAACTTTTATTTATGGTTCCTGATTGTTGCTTTAAAATGCCAGATAATTTTATGTTTTTATATACATGCAGTTTTTGTAAATGTCACCTACATTTTTAAGGTTATGTGTATACTTCGAAGTTCTGCATGTCGCGGTTAATTACCGTTCCTCAAATGATTGTACAATTTTTAAAATCACGATTTTACGGTTTCGAAATTCAATTTCGAATATTTGACACATTTTTTTTGCATGTATTTAGTTTTGTGTTGGGCGGAAAAAAGGGTGGCACTTTTTATTTTTAAATGGGTAAGTAATGTTATATAAATAAAAATAAACCACACAACCATAGTTGGTCTGGGCCTAGTCCTTTCAGGTTTTTAATCGAGATTTTAATAGATGTAATTGTGTCGTAATTACGATAGAACTAGGCACCTCTCGGCAATATAAAAATCCTTCCTTTGGATCGTGGTGAGTCAGATTGTTCAGCTACATTATCAGAATTTAAAAATTTAGAACTTGGATAATAATTGCCCAGTTGTTCTTTCGGTAGGACGATTAGCATAAACCGAATAAAATTAAGATGACCACGGAATGTATTTAGTATGAGCGTTAATTTTCATTATATGTCTCAACATCTATTCATGCTGCACCTTTTCAACAATTTGCCAAAGACTGAACTATCAAAATGTCAAAAAATATTTGGCGTTTAAGCGGGATTGAAAAATGTGCTAAACTTTGGGGAACGCGACTCGTCAAATTTAACTACTACACTGTTACGAGACTCGTCTTCAACATAACATGTTTGAGCAAGTCACCATTTCCATTATTATTTAAAATTGGCTACATCGGCGTCTGTGTGTGCGTGTATTTCTTGCTACCAGTGCGTGTGTTTTATGCTAACAGTAAACACTGGATTTATATATCGCGTGTGTGTGTGTTTTTTTATTGTCTAAGGTCTCAGTTCATTACGAAATTAATCCTTAAGTTACCTCGTACAAATTACGTACTAATCCTCGTGTTTTATTTTAACTCGAGGAATAATTTCATGAAGAAATTGGGCATAAGCTGAAACATTTATTTTGTACAGTTAGCCGGCGGCGCGTATATGCGTGTATGTGTTGCGGCACAAGTAGCCTGCCAAAGTGTCTCTGGCTAGTAAGTAATTTATGTTTTACAGTAGTGTAGATTACAATGAATTTCGAGTGTTAATATTAAATAAACTCCTTGCTTTTAATGGAAATTAATAAATCAATGTAATCAATTTAATTTATATGGAAACATATTTGGATATATGAAACTGCTGTTATTTATAAATTCGTCTCAAAGTTAATATTTTTTGAAATTTTCTTAAAATAATATTTTTTGTACCTTTTACAGTTGCAACGATCAAACATTCTTTTGGCAACCACGGAATAATGTAAACAAATACAATTGTTTATTTATTTAATTAATATTAGGAATATTTCAATTAAACCTTATTAATTCCGTATTTCAAAAAAAGAAAGAAAGAAAAAAAAGAAAAAAGAAACGAGTTCCAGACGGAAATGTCAAAATTGAAACTGACCATCGGAATGCAAAGTGCAAAAAATACAATAATAAAATTATTTTGTTGTCCGACTGAATGTTTTTTTCAGAATTAGACCATAGAATTTTATTGGTCAAATTAATGTTCACCGACTTTCTGAAAAAAAAGGAAATTCAATTTGGCTTTCATCTCGTTATTTGCAATTGTAATAATAATAGGCACTGAATTTCCACAAAAATAGGCCTTGCATGATGGCGGTCCATTTATACCAAAATAAAGGTCTAGCTTTGGTAATATTACAATGCCAAAAAGATAATCCCAATTCAAATAAAAAATTCTAAACTCTCAATCCCAAGAAAATAAGAAAAAATCACTTTGCATTCCTCGAACCCATTTTTTTTTCTCCACTTCAATCAATAAACTGTCATATTAACGGTAAAACGCATTATATTGGTTAAATTAGTGTTAAATTGCTGTTTATACAACATATATACAATTTCAAAAACCTATACATGTATATCCCGTACTTATAAAAAGGGATTATTGCTTGTTTGCTTTAAATGAATCACTTTAAAAGGATACTCTGGGTGCAACAAATGATTTTCAACACAATGCAATAAAAAGAACGTATATAATTGCGAAGAAATTTTCGCTCTCTTCGATTTTTACCTGGATGGACCGATGTCGGGTGGCGCGGCGACTTATTTTTTTTTAAACTCTGTTGTTTATAAATCCGGCGCCGATCTTGCATCCGTGCATACAAAGGTATATGGCATATAGAAGCGAAAAAATAGAGAGACGAGCAAAAAAAAAACGCTTTTGTATAACAATCATTTTTTTGCGCTCATAATTTTGTGTTGCTTATATTGAAAGTCGCCTGACTGTGAAATATGGATAACGAAGGTTGTTAAATTACCAAAAAAATAAGGAATTGTATAAGCCTCCTTTCTTCTGACCAACTCGAAACACATGAACTTTTTAGATCACACGTAGCGGATGCATAAAAGAAAAAAATATGAATTCGTGTATATTAAACAATTGTTAACATAGAAGAGTTTAGAAAGTGAACAACGAATGCCTCTTGTCGGTTGATCTTTTGATTGTATACGCACAAAAGTAATAATAATAACAAAGAAGAATTTCTGCAAACGGTTTTTTTTAAAGATCGGCCTCTTGGTGAGTGCGTTTAAGTGAAAGACCTTCAGCAGAAAACGAGTTTGGCCAAGTGCACTCTTGAACGCAATACGTATTTATGGTTTTCTATATAAAAGTATAAAGCGCTTTGATTTGAACTCAGATTTTGCAAACAGACAGAATATATTTTGGAGCTATAAATCTGACTAAGGTGATTCGAGCAGGAACATTTCTGGTGAGCCTTTTAAGCCCAAATTTAATTATGCTTGGCGAGCAGCCAGACGAATGTGTGGGAGCCATACTCTTCACAATTGTATATATAATTATGTTTACCCGCACGCTCGGTCGTCCGAAAGAGAATTGACCTTCGAATTAATGTTTTTAATTAAAATTCAAGTGCGGGCAGCAGCTCGAATGATTGCCAAAAAATAAACGAAAAACATCAGGTCTGGCGAATTTTCCGCCGCAGGGTACGCAGTTATACAAAACACAAACAAAAAAAATAAACGGGCATTCCGTTGTGCTTGCACCACGTGGCTCGAACTCATTACAATTCCATTAAAATGAAAATCTTGAAGATAATAAAATAATTAGCGTATTGTATATGCATATATAAACTGTTGAAGCTCCCGCACTAGTATATACATTTTGCGCAGTTTTGACCTATTGAATTGATCGAACTGAGAAGTATATACAAAAAAAATAGGCATTATGTGAAAATACTGCGATCAAGCAAATCGGCCAGATGCCGTTATACATCGTAAACATACACTTATGCCCTGCTTTTACTTATAGGCACCATTAAAGCTTTAGCCGACACACGTGTGTGTGAGCGCACAATCATTTTAAGCATAATTAATTAATGCAAACAAACATGCGCACATTTAATCGATTTGTTGGTGTAAATATTTGCGAAAAGATTGTTTTTGTTTGAATTAATTGAGTCTGATTTGAGGTTAAAATAGACAGAAATATTGTTTGTTTGGTTGTTTTTAATTGTAGAGATTGGCGATTTTTTTTAGTGCTAGCAAAACAAACGGAATTGAAACATTTTTTGTAGGAATCATCTGTCAAAAGTAAGGAATTAATTAAGAATTTTTTACTTAAATATAATTAATAACATTTTTGTAGCCGCCTTTTCAACGAAAATTACTTTTGACAGATATATACAAAAAATTCAGATACAAAACTTTTCTATAAAATTTGGAAAAAATGGGATTCCCGTTTAATTGTTAATGTTTTTTTTGTTATAATATACATTTTTGTGCGGTTATTTTTTATGCAATATTTGTAAAATTGTATAATAGAGCAAGCCCAGTTGTGGAAGACCGTCGAAGTCGAGTCGAGAATGAAATCGATATGAGTGAAAGGTGTGGAACATGTTAATTTGACATTTATAAATAAATCCATAATTAGGAACAAATGCTCGCAAAAGTTATGGACTGACGAGCTGAACACCATTGGACCCCCGGTCCGATCATTTCATTTCTTAAGGTCTATCCCCTCATTTTCAATTTCAGTAAGTACTAGATTTTATATTATACTTATTGCCACAAAAATAAATACTTTTTTGATCATTGCTTGTCGCAGACTTTTTACCGCTCGTATGGATGGATATACCGTGCACCATTATACAACAATAAATCACTGTCCCAAAAATAGGCTAGAGAATTTGGTCTCCAATTGAATGGCATTGGCCATGGCTCAACATGCTATCTAAATTAAATTCAGTGAACAATAATGCAGTTGGGCGCTTGATATTTCACAGTGTTAAAAAAAATCTCTTCGAATGCGGTATTGCGCCTAGGGATATTTTTCAGGTTTAAATGCGTAATTATGGTATCACCAATTATAAGTTTAATGTAATTCTATGTCTGGACAATTATAAAATGTCAAATTGTAAATATACTCCATGTTGAAAATACCTACTTTGAATAAAGAGAACACAGGAAGAGCAGAAACATTGAGCGAAAGAGAAGACACTTTACAAACATAGAGAGAACATTACCCGGATTTGTCTATGAGATGTAGTGACAAGTGACAATGCAGTTTGACATTAGTGTTTTTTTAGTGTGTGGTGTGTTTTAATGTACCGTATATTTTAATTATAACCATATTAACCATAGCCATAGCCGAGTGGGTTAACGCGTTGGCCTGGTTTATGGGAGGTCGCCGGTTCAAACCCGGCCGGCAGACCGAAGTGTTTTTCGAATGTAGCAGTAGTCAGTCAGTAGGTTCCTCTTGCTATTAATAGCCTATTTCTGAAAAAAAGGTTACGGATTTGGAATAACGGAACATTATTGTCATCAATTATAATAGCAAGATAGATCTCGGTGCATAGAGATATCTCAAAAATATGCGCATTTGCCCTGCAAAGTTGCTAGAGACGCGTCAGGGCAAATTAAGACTCGCCTAACCATCGAGGATGTATTGTGAGTGTTAGACCATAGTACTAGCTCCAATAGGAGTAGCACAGCACAAACAGAACATTAGCAAATTAAATCGTGTGAACCCGTAATGGTCAATGAATCCGGCTGTGCGGCATCGCACACTGGCCCTATGTCCCATAAGGGATTAAAGGATCCAATGAGATGAGATATTTTAATTATATGTACAGCTATTTTTAAGTCATTTCGTAAAATAAAATATAGCAAAATTATGGTAGCTAAAATATTTGTTTCAGATTTCCAATTGATGAAAATCTTGCGATTAACCGGTACCGTTATTATATTAGCAAACATTCTAGAGTGTGTTCTGCTCATTTTAGGATTGGACCAGTTAAAATTATGTAATTTAAAATATGTATGTTTACAAATCGTGTCTATGTGATAGTGATTTATGCAGTCTGTATATCAAAAGTCCAATACGTTTACGTACGAAATGTCAAATGTATGTAAACAAGACAATCTAAATCGCAAACATTAATTTGCGCATAATTTATGTTTTACTTAAGTTAAATAACAAAATTGTATTACAAAACAAATGTTTTAGTGCTTTGACAAATACGAAAATTCCATTGGTCGCGTAATTTTGGTAAGTTCAGCTGTTTTTTAAGTTGAATAATCTAACTGTTTTTTTTAAGTTTTTATAATGTATGTTAAAATTATATTTTAAGTTATATAATTATATATAATACAGTGCGCGCCATCTCGAGCTCCGGTATAGAAACATTGAATAACTTTGACATTTGTGAACCGATTGTCTTGTGTAGATACGTTTTGGAAACGTCAGTTC